>JBBPLO010001365.1:0-10917 GCA_038089835.1 Retiboletus flavoniger | reverse complement strand
GAAGTTGATTGGACTGGGTTGGCGAGGGGGTGGGCTAGGTTGGCGAGGGGGTTGGCTGAGTGGTGCGGGTGAGGGGCGAGGGGGGGTTCTTCCCACAAAGGATGGATCTAGTGGGGATCTGCTTGAACCTGTGATTCGTCGAGAGGTTCTGTATCTGGTGAGGTCCGGGAGGTCCAAGTCTTCTTCCTCAGGTGCTCGGTAAGACGTAGTGAGGGTTGGTGGGTCCTACATCTAGACAGGTGGGACCGGAGGAGATTCTTGATCTTTTGTTACACGTAGCGTACTAGGGAGGACTCGAGGTAACGAGGGTCGACCTTCAGGCGATACTCACGAAGAGACCGACGTCTGATAGGGATTAGAGCAGTGGAGCTGTCCTTAGAATCGCTAAGGTGGTTGAGCTCAGAGGAACTTAGGATGGACTCAAGAAGGTACGCTAATATTGCGCAGATCAAGAATAGAGAAACGAGATACAGGGACATAAGACTATATACTGAAGAGACTTCCCACGCACGGACTGAGTGGATTAAGTAAGTAACGGGGATACGACTAAGTGCGAGAGAACTTAGTTAGGAGAGGAGAGTCTGGGGGAGGGAGATGGAGAAAGTAGTAAAAGATCAGGGAAAGCATACTACGGAGAGCATAGACGGGCCCCCTATCATGAGGTAGACCTCTTGTGCCCGAAGGACACGACGTCCTCGGTAAGAAACTAACGAAAAAAAGTGTACGAATAGTAGGCATCGATGATGAGGGAATAAAACTGTAACACGGTCTCTGAAATATCATCGCAGACACCCCTCCAAATCCCCACCAGCTCGGTCCCCTTCCCCCAGAGCCCACCCCTGTGGCTCCAAGGGCAAGGCAAGTTGCTCTGCCTACTCCAAGTGCCTGGAGCAGTTTCCACACGACGTGCGAAACTGCCCCAGCGAAACCCTGTGGAACGGTTCCCCTGCCTTCTGCTCCAGGGACTCCAACAGTATACTCATCAACCCTAAGAACCACCCCATCTGCACTGACTGGCAAAGACCCTTTGGCTGCTGCATCAAACACTCTGCTGCCCTCCATGAGTGCTCCGGCTGCGGTAGCAGTGAGCATGGAGCCCAGAACTGCTCTAAAGCTCAGAAGGCTTAAGGTACTCACGCTGTACATTCCTAATGCATGGGAATGGTGGCTGCACACCGCAGGTCTCATACAACAATACCCATCCATATCCCATGGTCTCCATCTCGGCTTCGCTATTGGACTCACCAACTCTCCAGTCTCATTTATACCATCCAATAATCCCTTGATAGAGGAGCATGCCACCATATTTGACAAGATAGTAAATAATAAGATGATCAAAGGCCGTTACATTGGATCTTTTAGTAGAAATGAGGTCGAAAACCTCATTGGCCCTTTCCAGACTGCCCCCTTGTCTCTGGTTCCAAAACCTGACAAGCCAGGCAAATTCTGTCTTGTACAAAATCTTTCATTTCCGCACAACCCAGTGTTCCCACTCATGTCCGCTGTAAACGCTAGAGTAGACCCCAACTTATTTCCTGCCCACTATAGCATCTTCCTTATTACATCATTCCTCATTTCCCATCTACCCCCTGGCTCTGAAGCTGCAGTCCATGATGTAGCTGAAGCCTATTGAACTATTCCCTCACACCCATCCCAATGGCCCTCCCTGGTAGTCCGAATGGATAAGAACAAATTCGCAATTGACATCTCCTTCTGCTTTGGCTTTGCCCCCTCTGGGGGAGTGTATGGAATGGTCAGCGCCGCTGGAGCGGATATTATGAGGTATAATGGCATTGGTCCCATCGCCAGATGGGTCGATGACCACATCTTTTTTCACATCAGGCATGAGCACCTGACCCCATATAACTGTTTACGATCAGAGCTGTCAGCATTGATCCTTAAAGGGAACGGCCTTGTCTCCCGAAAAGGGCACTCATGGTTCAAGGGTGGCTTGCTACCCAATGGTGAAACTGAAGAGTTTGATGAGGACCTAACGCTCCCACTTCAAGACCTCTCCCTAGCTTCACCCAGATCTGATCATAATCAGCAATTTTGCTACAACTTAGACGATGTAAGCAGACTAACGGATCAACTCGGCATCCCATGGGAGGCCTTGAAGGACATCCCATTCTCCTCCAATCCCACCTTCATTGGTCTATCCTGGAACCTCACCAAGCACACAGTTATGCTCACTGAAGCTAAGTGCACCAAATACCTAGCTGTGATCACTAAATGGCAGTGCAAGCGCACTCACACACTCCTCGAGGCCCAGAAGCTGCATGGCAAGTTGCTGCACACTTCCCTTGTGTTCCCAGCTGGCAGGGCATATTTGACCAATTTAGAAGCCATGCTTGGGTTATTTGGGAACACACCTTTCAAACCCAGAACCCCCCCATGTAAAATGCCTGACGACCTAACCTGGTGGAAGTCCACCCTCTTGTTCACTCCCCTTCCCATCCTACCCATCCCAGGTCCCCATTCCATTGTAGATCTTTGCGCCTTCTTCGATGCAAGTTCCGGAGTGGGTATTGGCATCATGATTGGTAGCAGATGGTGTGCCTGGGTGCTCAACCCTGGCTGGCAATCAGATGGACATGACATCAGATGGACTGAAAGCATCGGCTTCGAACTCCTCATGTGCACCATCCTCTCCACTGGAGCCACCAACCTTCATCTCCAGGTTTTCGGAGACAACCTCGGTGTGGTTGAGGCATGGGCCAATGGATGGAGCCAAAGCAAAGCTGTCAACAACATTTTCAAGCAACTGCACCACATTCTACAGGATGCTCACTGCCAGCTCATCGTCCAATACATTCCCAGCAAGCTCAACCCAGCAGACCCCCCTTCGCAAGGCCTATATTCCCCTGCACATCTTCTCTTACCAAAGCCAACCCTACCACCTGAGCTCGCCTCCTTTCTGTGCAACTGCCCCAACCCCCTTCAGCACCCCCCAGAATCCCTCCAAATCCCACGCAGCTGATTCCTCCAACAGCAGCCTCCCCCTGCGCACCAACCCGGTCCTAACAAATGCGACAGTCCTGCAAACTCAGTTGACTTCCTCCAGCTCCTTCACCTCTCTCTGCCCTTTCCCCTGTCAACCAGCATGCATGGTGAAGGAGTGCCTTTTCCATTGGGTTCCAGTCAAGGCACGCTCCCTGGCCAACTCTGGCTCATTGGTTTCTACAGATGATATTGTGTGCATCTACCAGGTCATCTCGCACACTTGGGCAGACAGCACAAAGAAGACCTATGGTACAGGTTTGCTTACCTTCCACTCCTTCTATGACAACTGCAATGTCCCTGAGCCCCTTTGAGCTCCTGCTGACTCATCCCTCATCTCCACCTTCATATCAGCCCTTGCTGGCTCATATTCAGCCAGTGCCATCTCCAACTATGTTGCCGGAGTTTGCGCTTGGCACACTATCCATGACCTCATCTGGTCCCTCAATGAAACTGAGACTGATGCCCTCCTCAAGGCTGCCTCTATCCTCGCACCCCCCCACTCCAAGAGACCGCCACATGAGCCCTACACCATCCAGACAATCTCCTCCATCCAAGCAAACCTCACCCTCAGCTGCCCCCTCCATGCAGCTGCTTTTGCCTGTCTCACCACCACTTTCTTTGCCACAGCCTGCACTGGTGAGCTCACCCTACCAAACCTCAAATCATTCAACCCAACTGCATATGTCAAGCCCTCAGACGTTTATGTCGAATGCGACCATTAGGGCAATGAAGTCACCAACTTCCACCTGCCAAAAACCAAATTTGCACCACAGGGCTACTGTTACGCTGGGCTATGGAATACCAGCGGGGACTCAAAGTGAGCTTGACGTGGGCAAGAAGACGAAGGAGGATATTCGGGGTGTTCCAACAGAAGTCTTTGGAGATACACGTTCAAAAGGACATCTTGAACGGAAGCAATGCCAAATGGCCTGCGGGTTGACTCCTAGGATATTCCTAGAGTTGGGACGAAGGTTCAAGTGAAGACCTAGGGAAAGTCCTGTAGCTTTAGTGTGCTGGTTACAGACAGCGACGAGCGGAGTGAGGAGTGGCTTAGAGCTTGTAGAATTGAGTAGACTAAGCTGGGGAATTACAGGGCATTCGGAATGCTATAAGTACATATGCCAAGATGCTTAGGTAATGGACTCTTAGTGAGTCCGAGATAAGGAGTGAGTCATCCTGAGATAAGGAGTGAGTCACGACAAGTCAGTTCTAATAATACAACGGTTCCGAGATAAAATGGAGCAGAAGGAACCAGGGAAGCAGAACTCAAGGCATAAACAGAGTTCCTAAGTCCGAGATAAGACGGGAGACGAGAGAGGACTTAGTGAAAGGAAAAAGAGATAATAAAAAAAAAGGGCAATCCACCATGGATCGTAACATTACCCCTGTGCTAGGGGTGAGACTCTGATGAACCTAACTCATAGGTTAAGATAACTGGCACTGGGGGAGCCTGTTATGTTAGTGTAAGCTGTGTCATCAAAGACGTCATCGTCGAAATCATCTCCGTAGTTGTGGATTTCGACAGGAGAGTGACGACGACGGGGTCGGCAGTTGTGGACACATGGTGGTGGTGTGGGACATGGGGGCAGAGATGGGTGAGTGCAGCAGTTACGTGTTTGTTCAGGTGACCGATTTCCTTGGGAGGACCCAGAAGAAGAAGAGAACTGCGGGGCAGGAGGGGGTTGTTGGAGGGGGCAGCATTGCTGCGAATGTCCCGGGGAGAAATTGAGACAGAGGGGGCATTGGTAGACCTGGCAATCGGCCTGAAAGTGGCTGAGGCAGTGGCAATGGAAACATGCCTGGCAGTAGCGGGAATGAGAGGGTAGGAGAGGAGTGGTTCCATCATTGCCAGTCCAGAAAGCCTCCACTCGGACTAAGAAGTCTATTTCTGTGGGAGCTAGGGGGGAGGCGGACACGGAGGAGGTAGAGTTGGCTCGTTGAGCCTGTCATTCGGAGTGTTCTCTCAGGTATCGGTCAAGATCCTAAAAGAACTCAAGAGCTTCAAGCTGGTAGGTGAGGAGGAGGAAAATGGCATGGGCATCACGATAGATGGACATAAGGACAGTGTGGAGGCAGGCACGTTGGGCGTCGGAGGGATTGGGGGGAATAAGACCCAAATGTGCGATCTGTAGATAGAGTTTGGAGATGAGCTCCAAAGGGGATGCATCTTCGACGAGAGACTGCATCGGGATCACGAGGTGGGAGTCGGTCAATGCAGACGTGAGCTCCTGGAGGTTGTCTCGTGAGGGGTAGCCTTCGCGTAGTCGGTGCGTGTTGATGGGGATGTCGACGCTGAGGATGGGCATCAGGATGATGGTGGCGAGAGACACCGGGGGGAGTTCAGGAGAGTGGTCTCCCCAGCGTGGGGGACCTGCGGCAGGGGATTCCCATCCAGGGGAAGGGGCACAGGAGGAAGAGGCAGTGGGATCATACACGGTGGACGTGTGAGAAGCTATAGTAGGGAAATCTATAGGTAGGTCATCGGTGAGGATGACGTGTTCTTTATCAGCCAGGGGAGAAGAAAGAGGAGGGGAAGAATGGAGGGACGATACGGTGGTAATGGAAGACATAGTTATTGTTTTGATGGTTGTTTTTCTTTTGTGTATACGACAAGGGAAAAGAAGAGGGAGAGAGGGGCTAAGGGGAGAAGGTGTGAGGGTGGGCCTTCTTATATGCGAGGAGGATGGTCCGTGCGCATTTGAGATCCTTTTCCGGTAGCCAGGAGTCATCATTGGCAGAGTAACCTTTCCACCGGACTAGATAGTGGCGCTTATCCGAAGCTCCACAGTGGTGTATGATCTTCTTGACTTCATACTCCGCTTGTCCGCCAATGAGTTCTGGCAGGTTCTTTTTGAAATGGGGGCCATAGATGGTGTTTTCACGATAGGGTGATAGGAGAGAAGCGTGGAACGTGGAGTGGAGTTTCCATGTTTTGGGGAGTTCTAGGCGATAAGAAACCAGAGACAAGACGTTAGTAATGGTAAAAGGGCCTTCTCATTTTGGAGAGAATTTGGGGTTGGCTAGTTCCCGACGGAGGTTTTGGGTCTCTAGCCATACCTTATCCCCCTTGTTGAACAGGGTGAAGGGGCGTTTGTTCCAGTTGGCCATCACTTGGTGTGCCAGTTCATGGGAGGCGAGTGCCTCGTTTCGGGCAGAGAATAGTTCCTTGAGCTGGATTTCGACGGTGGGGACGTTAGTGGAGGGGACTAAGGTGGGCAATGGGTTAGGTTTATAGCCCATGAGAAGGAAGAACAGGGATTTATTAGTGACTGAGTGGGGTCTATGGTTATGCGTGAACTCCGCTAGGGAGATCTTACTGGCCCACAAGGTGGGGTCGTCTCCGCAGAAGATGTGGAGGTAGGTTTCTACTTCTTGGTTTACCCACTCGGTTTCTCCGTTGGTCTGAGGGTGGAAGGCAGTGGAAAGGGTGAGTTTGTAGTTGAGGATTCTCCTAAGTTCTTTGGAGAATGCGGAGGCGAATTGGGGGCCTCGGTTGGAGATGATCTTGTCGGGAAGACTGTATCTAGAATAGACTTTATGGGCAAAAAGGGTGGCGATTCCATCGGCGGTGACGGTTTTCTTCATGGGGCAGAGAATTACCCCCTTCGTAAGGCCATGGTCGACCACGACCAGGAGACTATCAAATCCGTCAGAGATGGGGAGGTCCATGATCAGGTCACAGGAAATCTGTTGGAATAGGCAGGTGCAGGAGGAATGAATGGGGCACAGAGGAGGGGTGGTTGGGTGGGTATTGGTTTTATTTTGTTGGCAGATGGCACAGCCTGTGACATAATTATGGACATGAGCGGCAAGGCCCAGCCACCAGCATTTGGAGGCGATGAGTTGGCAGGTTTTGAGGTAACCTGGGTGACCAGTGGTAGGGTGGTCGTGGTGTCTGGTGAGGACCGCTTGGCGAGAGTTGGGGGGTACGTAGAGGCGACTGTGGAAAGTAAGGGCATTGTTAATGGATTGCCAGGGGAAGAACCGGGAACGGAAGAATGTGGGGAGTGGTGCAGATAAGGATTGGATGGCCTGGAGGGCCATGGGGTTGATGGTACATTCCTCTGAGATTTGTTTCGCAAGGATAGTGTTGATGGATGCTACGAAGGTGGTCTTGGGGAGTAGGGTGATGGCGGTGTTGTCGGCTTCTTTGGAGTCATGATCGGATTGGCGAGAGAGAGCGTCGGGTGCGGCGAGCTTGGCAGCAGGGGTGTAGGAGAACTTGAGATCATAGTTGGCGAGGTCGAGGAGCCAGTGAGCCTGGCGCCGATTAAGGTCTTGTGGTTTGTGGAAATAGGTGAGGTTTTTATGGTCGGTAAAGACCTTGACAGGGAAAGGGGCGCCGCGGAGGTAGTGTCGCCAGGCAGAGAGGGCGTGCATGACTGTGAGGAGTTCGCAGTCGTGAATATCATAATTTCGTTCTGCCAGGTTGAACGACTGGGAAATGTAGGAACAGGGTTTCCATTCTCCGTTAGGGTCTAGCTGTTGGAGGACTGTGCCGGAAGTGAACTTCGGTGGCAACAGTGAATTGGGTGCCCATGTTGGATAGTTGGAGAACAGGCTGGGCAAGGAAGGCATCCTTGAGTGCATCAAAGGCACTTTGACAGTCAGGGGACCATTGCCATGGCTGGTTCTTTTTGGTAAGGTCGATGAGTTTGGAGATCAGGGGGAGTGGGTAAGCGTCTCAGACGGTCACTTTGTTGAGTTTTCAATAGTCCTGACAGAGACGTAGGCCCCCATCTTTCTTATGGATGAAGAAGAAAGGGGAAGCTTGGGGTGAGTTCGAAGGGGAAATTTTCCCAGTGGCAAGGTTCTCATCGATGAATTTGTCGGCAGCAACTTTTTCATCCAGGAATAGTGGATATATCTTCCTGATACTGGGGGAGAAGTCGGGCTTTAATATGATTTCATGGTCATAGGGCCGGGATGGCAGTAGGTGATCGGTGGCTTCCTGGGAGAAGACCGACTTGAATTCAGTGTACTCCAGGGGTAGAGAGATTTTTGGGGTTGCAAGGGCTTCTTCTTTGGTAAGTTCAGTGGCTTTGGTGATCTTGGCGATCTGCGAAGCACGAAGGAACCTAGAGCCACAACGGATGATCTGGAAGATAGATCGGTTTTGGATAGCGATGTCGAGGTATCTTTCCTCCACTTCTCTGTCGAGGTAGTTATGGAGGTGGTCGTGAGAGATGGCTCAGATGGGGATGGAGTCAGGTTCATGAATGGGGAAGGTGTAGACCTTGTTATGTCGTTCGAGGTCTTTCTTGTGTTTGTGATGGAGAAGTTTGGACTGGTCGATAGATTCGTCCAAGGTCATGGTTTGAGTCACCCAATCGATCTTTGGGTTGGCTGCATGGAGCCATGGGAGTCCAAGGATAAGGTTATCTCATCTGAGATGCATGATGTGGAAGAGGACTTTCTGCGCTAGTCCTTCAATGTTAAGAAATAGGGAGCAAGTGTGCGTTATCTTCCCTCGATGGTTGGTAGTTCCATCGGCGTTTTTGGCGAGGATGGGGGTGGCGAGTCTTGTCATGGGGAGTTTATGTTTGGCAACAAAACTGTGGTCAATGCAGGAGATACTGGTGCCACTATCAATGAGCGCTCGAGTGTCAATGGTTTTCATGGTGTACGAGGGGCGTATGACTTGGACTGGAATAATCATTGATTTAGTCACAGCTTTTACTAGTACAGAAGCAATGTAGGAAGGGGCTAACATCGAGGTAGGTTTCCTTTCTAAAAATCCCGGAGGAACACGGCTTTTACCAATTCCTCATCTTCGTCGTCATCCTCCACCTCTTGGAGGTGAGGGAGTTCTTCATCATCAGCCACCTCGGCCACCTTCTTGGTAGGTGGGCAAGGGGTCCTTAGTACCTGTGAGGAAAATGTGGGGCAGTTCCGGGAGGAGTGCCCGCTTTGTCAGCATTGGAAACAAAGGTTGTTTTTGATACACCTTTGTTGTTCTTCAGGGGTCAGCTTTGTGACCATGTGGACGACATCTACGTCCATTGTATTCAGGTCATCCTTGGGTTTTGGGGAGAACGTGATGTTCTTAGCTCAGGTAGCCCCAGATCTAGAGGCAATTTCGTGGGCACGATTCCACATGTTGTCAAAGTGGGTGGCTTTTGAGTACCAATCTGTGATGGTGGTTGGGGGTGTTTCCATCACGTAGATCTTATACATGATGGATGCAAGTAGTCCGGCAGTGAAGTACGCGATGAGGACATTGTCATTGGTGATTTGGGCGACAGCGACCTTGCTTCGGAAAGTAGCAATATATTTGAGAAGGGTGGGAGAGAACCCATCCTTCTTTTTCTGCATACGCATGGTGGAAAGCCAGGCGATGGCGTTTCTGATAGAATCCTGGTGCTTAAAGGTGGTTTGGAATTCTGTGGTGAAAGCGGCGACGGTTCCGAGGTTGATGACCCCGGCGGTGATACATTTCTGTCTGAAGGTTGTGGCCCAGACAGCGGCAGACCCTAGGGTCATATGCGAAACAGTGAATGCGATTTTCTTCACATCAATGTCGTAGATGTCGGCATTGATGAGGAGGTAGAACTGAACAGTGTTAAACCACTGTTTGGATTTATCATAGGACCCATTGAAGGGCTCAAGGGCTCCAAGGCATAGTTCCTTTGCAGACATAGTTGTTGGGGGCAAGGGTAAGGGCGTGACAGTGGGGTGTGTTCGAGATAGGGGGAAGCCTGTGAGGGTGGATGGCCTAGAAGGTCTGGTAGGGAGAGATATGCTCGGTTGTGTGGCAGTGGCAGTGGGAGTTGTAGGGGAAGGAATTCGTGGAATACTAAGGTGTTGAGTGAATCCTTGAGTGAGGTGGATGGTATCTTCTTCCTCTTGGGTAGAGGTGGGGTTGATCTCGTGGTCGGAGTGTTCAAGGGACGAGGGGGACAAGGGTTTGGGGGAGGACTGGCCTTGTTTGGGTGTATCTCGAGGAAGGAACCAGTGGGAGCTAATGGTGATGCTTTGCCCAGGGAATCACCCCATGCAGGCTGATCGCGGGAGAAGGGTGCGTGGTTGTCCAGGGAATCACCCCGTATGGACTAAAGGCGGGAGAGTGATGAAGAGAGCGACCTGAAAGTCGTCTGTTGAGGGAGAGCTTAGTCTTTTGTTATGCTGGGCTATGGAATACCAGTGGGGACTCAAAGTGAGCTCGACATGGGTGAGAAGATGAAGGAGGATACTTGGGGTGTTCCGACAGAAGTCTTCAGAGACACGCGTTCAAGAGGACGTCTTGAATGGAAGCAATGCCAAACGGCCTGCGGGTTGACTCCTAGGATATTTCTAGAGTTGGGACAAAGGTTCAAGTGAAGACCTAGGAAAAGTCCTGTAGCCTTAGTGTGCTGGTTACAGACAGAGCGAGGAGTGGCTTAGAGCTCATAGAATTGAGTAGACTAAGCTGGGGAATTACAGGGCATTCGGAATGCTATAAGTACATATGCCAAGATGCTTAGGTAATGGACTCTTAGTGAGTCCAAGATAAGGAGTGAGTCATCCTGAGATAAGGAGTGAGTCACGACAAGTCAGTTCTAATAATACAACGGTTCCGAGACAAGACGGAGCAGAAGGAACCGGGGAAGCAGAACTCAAGGTGTAAATGGAGTTCCTAAGTCCGAGATAAGACGGGAGACGAGAGAGGACTTAGCGAAAGAAAAAAGAGATAATAAAGAAAAAGGGCAATCCACTGTGGATCGTAACATCTACTGGGCAAAGCAGATTGGACCTTCTGACCCCCAAGAAGCCTTTGCCAACCACATCAGCATCAATGCACCACCTTGCGATGGCCCCCTCTTTGCCTACCACCATGGCAAGGGCTACAAACCCCTCACCAAAGCCAAATTCCTCCTCGTTCTCTCAACAGCACTCAAAGCAGCAGGCCAAAAACCCCTCCATGGGCACAGTATC
>JBBPLO010001364.1:0-10918 GCA_038089835.1 Retiboletus flavoniger | reverse complement strand
GGTCTTCTTCATAGCACATTTTGAGGACTGAAAGGATTTCCTTTTCGTCCTTCCCTCCGGTGCAAAGGGAATTGACATAGAGCTCTAGAGGGGAGTTTGGCTTTGGAGGGGGTGCGGGGGGGCGAGCAGTGATAATGGGGGTGGTGGTGGTGGTACGGACTTGGAATGTTCTGGGAGTGGAGGCGACATTGTTGGTTTTGCGGCAGTTTTGGGCGTCGTGACCTACAATTCGGCAGTGGAAGCACCTTCCCTTCTTGATGCATTTAGCTCGCTCAGTGGGAGTGAGCTTGGTTAAGGTGGTGGTTGTGTCGACGTTCATAGTGTTGGGGTCTTGTGGGGTTCATTGGCTGAAAGAAAAGGGGGTGGGGTTGGTGCCTGTTCGGAGTGCTTGGATTCTCATTTTTTGGCCATGGAAGGCTTTCGCCTTGGTTACCCAGTCTATGATGGTGGTGGGGACTGTCCCCATGGATAGGATCATGGTGGTGATTTGGTGATTGAGTCCTAGAGTGAAGTGATTGATGAGGGTGGTTTCATCAGTGATTCCTGATTTTCCAGTGAGGTTCTGGAAGTCAGTGATGAACTGTTGGAACCCGTCACCAGTGCGGGAGATCTTCTGGCGGAGTTTGGCAAGCTCGATGCAGGCGGAGGCTTGTACGTCAAATGGGAAGAATGTAGTTTCGAAATCTGTGATGAAATTGGCGAAGGTTTTGCTGGCAACAACGGTGGAGTCAGCCATTTTATCGTACCATGTTTCTGCAAAGGAGGCTCCTCGTCCAGTGGGCATCTTGTTTAAGGCGGTCATGATCCATTCAGGATCTCCTGGGTACAGAGCTTGGTTGATTTGAAAGTATGCTCTCATGGCTTTCATCCATCGGGAAGCGTCGGAAGGGAGGCCAGTGAAATCTGCTGGGAGGGCAGCTTTGAGTTCAGAGGGCATGGTGGGCGAGGGTGATCGGGACCAGTTTATAGGACTAGAGTTTCAAGATGGTGGACTCGGTTGGTGTGGGAGTGGGCTAGGTTGGCGTGGGGGTGGACTAGGTTGGTGTTGGTGGCTGGACGGTGCAGAAGAAGGGCGAGGGGGGGTTCTTTCTACCAGGGATGGGTCCAACAGAGTTCTGCTGGATCTGGCAAGTCATCGTGGGGTTTGATATCTAGTGAGGTCAGGAAGATCAGAGTCTTCTTCCTCAGGTACTTGGTAGGACGTGGTGATGGTTTGTGGGTCCGACACCTAGGTAGGTGAGACCAAGGAGATACTTGATCTTTTGTTATGCAAAGCATATCAAAGGAGGTCTCGAGGGGATCATTCGACTTGAGGTGATACTCACGAAGAGACCGACTTCTCAGGTGAAGGATAACTGGGACTTAGGATGAGACTAGGGATGATGCAAGATATACGCTTGTATTGTGCAGATCAAGTATGAGTATACATTGACGAAGACTACTAGGTTTTATAGATACTAGACCAGCACACGGACCATGGAAGGAAAGAGAACAACAATGACTAAGCAATATGGAATCGGATGGAAGATAGTAGATCACTAGCTGACATAAGAGAGTCAGCGGGGAGGAGTTAGTCCATAGAGATATTCATAGAGTAGCTGTGATCTGCTACATGAAGACGAACCAAGAGGAAAGCGGAGGAACTGACTACTATGAGATATGCATTGGAAAGATGTCTAGATGGTTGACGTCTCCAGTTAGTCCAAGGAGAGAAAGAGGTAATCAACAGTATGTGATGAAAGGGGAGAAAAACGGTAACATCATGATGGTTTTTATTGTTTTTCTTTTTGTGTAGACTACTGAGAAGAGGAGGAAGAGAGAGGGAATTAAGTAGGGAAGGTGTGATGGTTAGCCTTTTTGTATGTGGAGAGGATGGTCCGTGCATTTTTGAGTTCTTTTTCAGGAAGCCAGGAGTTGTTGTCGGCAGAATACTCTCTCCACCTGACCAGATAGTGGCACTTATCTGAAGCACCTTTGTGACGTATGATCTTTTCCACTTCGTACTCCACCTGTCCACTGATGAGATCTGGTGGGTTCTTCTTGAAATGCGGGCCATAGATGACGTTCTGCCGATAGGGCAATAAGAGGGAAGCATGGAAGACAGGATGGATCTTCCATGTCTTCGGTAGCTTTAATCTGTAGGTGACTGCGGAAAGGACATCCGAGATAACAAATGGTCCTTTTCTTTTGGGGGAGAATTTGGGGTTAGCGAGTTCGCGGCGGAGGTTACAAGCTTCTAGCCAAACCTGGTCACCCTTCTGGAATGGGGTGAAGGGGCAACGGGATCTTGCTGCCATCATCTGGTGAGCAAGTTCATGTGAGGCCAATGCTTCATTGCAGGCAGATGACAGTTGTTGAAGTCTGACTTCGATGGTGGGGACTGAGGACGAGGGGACTACTGTGGGTAGGGGGTTAGGTTTGTATTCCATGAGAAGAAAGAAGGGAGATTGATTCGTCATGGAGTGAGGTCGGTGATTGTGGGTGAACTCCACTTGGGGAATGCAATCTGCCCAGGAGGCAGGGGAATCTCTGCAGATGATGTGGAGATAGGTTTCAATCTGTTGGTTTACCCACTCTGTTTCTCCATCGGTTTGCGGGTGGAATGCCATGGAGAGTGCTAGTTTGTAGTTGAGGATTTGGGCGAGCTCTTTCAAGAAGGCGGAGGTGAATTGTGGGCCTCGGTTGGAGATGATCTTGTCAGGGAGTCTGAAGCAGGAGTATACCTTGTGGGCAAAGAGGGTCGCCATGCCGGCAGCATCAATGGATTTTTTTGTGGGGCAGAGAATTACCCCCTTCATAAGGCCATGGTCGACCATGACCAGGAGACTATCAAATCCTCCGGAGGGAGGGTGATCGGTGATCAGATCACAGGAGATCTGTTGGAAGGGGCAGGAGCAAGTGGAGCGAATAGGGATGAGGGGTGGAGTGGTCAGGTGAGTGTTGGTTTTGTTTTGTTGGCATGTGGCACAACCAGAGATGTAGGAGCAGATGTAGGCAGTGTTATGCTGGGCTATGGAATACCAGTGGAGACTCAAAGTAAGCTCTAGCAAGGAGAAGACGAGGGAGGATACACTGAGTGTTCCGACAGAAGTCTTCGGAGACACGCCTTCAAGGGGGTTCCTTGAAGGGAAGCGACGTCAAACGACCCACGGTTGGACTTCAAGGATGATCCTTAAGTCCAGGACAAGGGTTCAAGGTGAAGGCCTCAGGGAAGTCCCTTAGCCTTAGTGTGCCAATAACAGACAGCGACGAGAGGAGCGAGGAGTGGCTTAGAGCTCATAGAATTGAGTAAACTAAGCTAAGGAAAAGTACATGGGGGTGGAGCGATATAAGTACATATGCCAAGAGGCTTAGGTAAGGGACTCCTAGTGAGTCTGAGATAAGGAGTGAGTCATCCGTGGTAGATAAGGATGAGTCATGATGCGTCAGTTCTAATAATACAATCGGTTCCGAGATAAGAAGAGCAGAAGGAACCGGGAAAGTGGAACTCGGGGCGTAGACGGAGTTCCTTAGTCCGAGATAAGGTGAGAGACATTCGAGGACTTAGCTAAGTAAAGACAAAAAGAAAAGAAAGGGCGATCCACCATGGATTGTAACATTACCCCTGTGCTAGGGGTGAGGCTCTGACGAACCTTCCTCAAAGGTCGATGTACCCCATACTGGGGGAGCCAGTCATGTTAGCATAAGTGACATCATCAAAAATGTCGTCAACGTTGTCATCTCCATAGTTGTGGACCTCAACGGGAGAGCGGTGACAACGGGGTTGGCAGTTGTGGCTATGCAGTGGCGGTGTGGGACATGGGGGAGGAGATGGGCAAGTCCTGCGGTTTTGGCGGTGCTCCAGGGAGCGATTCCCTTGGGAGGATCCCGAAGATGAGGAGAAGTGAGGAGGGGGGTGAGGTCGGCGGAGGGGGCAGCATTGTTGGGAGTGACCCAGGGTGAATATGAGACACAGTGGGCACTTGTAGACCTGGCAATCGGCCCAAAAGTGGCCGAGGTGATGGCAATGAAAGCATGCCTGGCAGTATCTAGGGTGGGACTCCTGGAGAGAAGTCATGCCATCGTTGCCGGTCCAGAAGGCTTCTGCTCGGGCTAAGAAGTCTATTTCAGCGGGGTCGAGAGGGGAAGCAGATGCAGAGGGGGTGGAGTTGGCTCGGCGAGCCTGTCGTTCGGAGTGTTCTTTCAAGTACCTGTCAAGGTCTTGGAAGAATTCAAGTGCTCTGAGCTGGTAGGCTAGGAGGAGGGATATGGCGCATGCATCTCGGTAGATGGATGAGAGGACAGAGTTAAGGCAGGCGCGCTGTGCATCTGAGGGGTTGGGAGGAATAAGGCTGAGGCGGGTGATCTGCAGGTAAAGTTTGGAGATGAGCTCCAGGGGGGATGTGTTCTCGATGAAGGACTGCATAGGGATAAGGAGGTGGGAGTTGGTCAACGCCGATGCGAGCTCTTGCAAGTCGTCTCGGGAGGGGTAGTCTTCGCACAGGCAATGCACATTGATAGGGACATCAATGCTTAAGATGGGCGTTGGGACAACAGTAGCAAGCGAGACAGGTGGGAGCTTGGGAGAGCAGTCTCCCCAATGTGGGGGACCAGCGGCAGAGGATCCCCAACCTGGGGAAGGAGCATGGGAGGATGATGTCAACAGGTTGTACACGGTGGATGTGTGAGAATCTATCATAGGGAAGTCTATAGGTAAGTCGTCCACATGGACAACATTACGTTCATCAGCAAGGGGAGAGGAGAGGGGAGGAGACGAGTGAAGGGACGATACTGTAGTAATAGAAGACATTCTTTTCGGTGGTTTTCTTTGTTTCTGGTAGTCTACGAGAGAGGGGGAGGAAGAGGGACTAAAGGGAGAAGGCACAAGGGTGTGCTTTCTTATAGGTGAGGAGCATGGTCCGTGCGTTCCTGAGATCCTTTTTGGGAAGCCAGGAGTCATCATCGGCAGAGTAACCTTTCCACTGGACTAGATAGTGGTGCTTATCCGAAGCACCACAGTGACGTATGATTTTCTCTACTTCATACTCTGCTTGTCCGCCGATAAGCTCCAGCGGGTTCTTTTTGAAATGGGGGCCGTAAACGGTGTTTTGGCAATAGGGCAATAAGAGAGAAGTGTGGAACATGGGGTGGAGTTTCCACGTTTTGGGGAGGGCTAGACGGTAGGAGATGGGAGATAGGACGTCAGTGATAACGAAGGGTCCTTCTCTTTTAGGAGCGAATTTGGGGTTGGCTAGTTCCCAGCAGAGGTTTCGTGCCTTGAGCCATATCTTATCTTCTTTACTGAAAGGGGTAAAGGGTCGTTTGTTCTGGCTGGCCATCACTTGGCATGCCAGTTCGTGGGAAGCAAGGGCTTCGTTTCGGGTGGAAGAGAGTTCCTTGAGCCGGGTTTCGATGGCTGGAACGTTGGTGGTTGGGACTAGAGTGGGCAGAGGATTAATGAGGAGGAAGAATGGGGACTTATTAGTGACAGAGTGAGGGTGGTGGTTATGGGTAAATTTGGCTAAGGAGATCTTACTGGCCCACAAAGTGGGGTCGTCACCACAGAAGATACGGAGGTAGGTTTCCACTTCTTGGTTGACTCGTTCTGTTTCCCCATCAGTCTGGGGGTGAAAGGCAGTGGAGAGGGCAAGCTTGTAGTTGAGGATTCTTCCAAGCTCCTTGGAGAAGGCGGAGGCGAACTGGGGGCCTCGGTCTGAGATGATCTTATCGGGGAGTCCATACCTGGAGTAAACTTTGTGGGCGAACAGGGTGGCAATTCCGTCAGCAGTGACGGTTTTCTTCGTGGGGCAGAGAATTACCCCCTTAGTAAGGCCGTGGTCGACCATGACCAGGAGACTATCAAAACCATCAGAGATGGGGAGATCCATGATGAGATCACAGGAGATCTGTTGGAAGGGTTGGGTGCAGGAGGAGCGGATGGGTGTGAGAGGAGGGGTGGTCGGGTGGGTGTTGGCTTTGTTTTGCTGACATATGGCACAGCCAGAGACATAATTACGGATGTGGGCCACGAGGCTGGGCCACCAGCACTCGGCGGCGACGAGTTGGCAGGTTTTTAAGTAGCCAGGGTGGCCAGCGGTGGGGTGGTCATGGTGTTTGGCCAGGACTGCTTGGCGGGAGTTAGGGGGGATGTAGAGACAACTGTGGAAGGTAAGGGTGCCGTTGACTGACTGCCAAGAGGAGAAGCGAGTGCGGAAGGATGGGGGGAGTGGCGCAGAGAGGGATTGGATGGCCTGAAGGGCCATGGGGTTGACAGTGCATTCGTCTGAGATTTGCTTGGCGAGGAGGGTGTCGATTGTAGCGACAAAGGCAGTTTCAGGGAGGAGGGTGATGGTGGAGTTGTCCGTCTCACGGGAGTCGTGGTCCGGACGGTGGGAGAGAGCATCAGGGGCAGCGAGTTTGGCTGCAGGGGTGTAGGAAAACTCGAGGTCATAGTTGGCAAGGTCGAGGAGCCAGCGCGCTTGGCGCCGGTTAAGGTCTTGGGGTTTATGGAAGTACGTGAGGTTGTGGTGGTCGGTGAAGATCTTGACAGGGAAGGGGGCGCCACAGAGATAGTGTTGCCATGCGGAGAGGGCTCTCATGACGGCGAGGAGTTCATGATCATGGACGTCATAGTTTCATTCAGCAGGGTTGAACGACTGGGAGATATAGGAGCAGGGTTTCCACTCCCCATTGGAGTTGAGTTGTTGGAGGATAGCTTTGGAGGCGAACTTTGAGGCGTTGGTGGCAATGGTGAACTGAGTGCCGGTGTTCGGGAGTTGGAGGACAGGCTGGGATTGGAAGGTGGCCTTGAGGGAGTCGAAGGTGTCCTGGCAGGTGGGGGACCAATCCCATGGTTGGTTTTTCTTCATGAGGTCAATGAGTGGTCAGGCGGTGGTGGAGTAGTCGTGGATGAAACGCCTGTAGAAGTTAGCGAATCCTAAGAAGGAGCGAACTTGTTTTAGGGAGGTCAGGCCAGGCCATTTGGTGATGCCTTCGAGTTTGACCAGGTCCATGGCGATGTGACCAGGTTTGACAATGAGGCCTAAGTACTCCACTTCTTTGGTGGCGAACTTGCATTTCTCGAGCTTGAGGTGGAGGTTGAGCTCTGTCATGTGCTGGAGAACGTGGCAGGTTCTGTCGGTGTGGATGGCGTCATCGGGAGAGAAGATGAGAAGGTCGTCCATGTAGATAATGAGCCATCCTTCGGTGATCAAATCTCCGAAGGAGTCATTCATGAACCTTTGGAAAGTGGCGGGGGAGTTCGTGAGGCCAAAGTACATGACATTGGGCTCGAAAAGGCCTTGGTGGGTTACGAAGGTGGCCTTCCATCGATCCTCGGGGGCAATCTGGATATTGTTGTACCCCCATTGGACATCAAACTTGGTGAACTTTCGAGCGTCTTTTAGTTTGTCGATAAGTTTGGAGATGAGGGGAAGCAGGTAGGTGTCGCGAACAGTTGCCTCGTTGAGTTTACAGTAGTCTTGGCAGGGGTGTAGTCCTCCATCCTTCTTATGGACGAAGAAGAAGGGGGACGCTTGGGGGGATTTGGAAGGAGAGATCTTCCCTGCAGCGAGGTTCTCGTCAATGAATTTGTCGGCGGCAGCTTTTTCGTCGGGTGAGAGGGGGTAGATCTTCCCAATGTTGGGAGTGAAGTCAGGCTTCAGGGAGATCTTGTGGTCATAGGATCGAGACAGGGGAAGGTGGTCTGCGGCTTCTTGGGAGAAGACCTTCTTGTATTCCTCGTACTCAGGGGGCAGTGAGGCTTTTGGCGTGGCGAGTGCCTCCTCCTTGGTGAGTTCCGTGGCCTTAGTGATCTTGGCTATCTGTGAAGCCCTAAGGAATCTGGATCCACAGCGGATAATTCGGAAGATGGATTGGTTGCATATAGCAACATTGAGATACCTTTCTTCAACTTCTCAGTCGAGGTAGTTGTGGAGGTGGTCATGGGAGACGGCCTGGACTGGGATGGAGTCAGGCTCATGGACTGGGAAGGTGTAGACCTTGTTGTGTCATTCCAGGTCTTTCTTGTGTTCGTGGTGTAGGAGGGCGGACTGGTCGATGGATTCTTCCAGGGTTAGGATGCGAGAGGTCCAGTCGACCTTTGGGTTGGCAGAGCAGAGCCACAGAAGTCCCAAGATGAGGTTGTCTTGTCCTAGATGCATGACGTGGAAAAGGACCTTCTGGGCGAGTCCTTTGATGTTGAGGGACAGGGAGCACATGTGGGTGATCTTTCCTCAGTGGTTGGTGGTTCCATCTGCATTTTTGGCGAGGATGGGGCAAGCGAGCTTCGTCAGGGGGAGTTTATGTTTGGTGACGAAGCCGTGGTCGATGCAGGAGATGCTAGTGCTGCTATCAACGAGCGCTCTAGTATTGACAGTTTTCATGGTGTACGAGGGGCGTATGACTTGGACCGGAATGATCATAGATTTAGTCACAGCTTTTACTAGTACAGAGTTGATGTAGGAAGGTGCTAACGTCGAGGTAGGCTTCCTTTCTAAAAATCCTGGAGGAATACTGCTTTCACAGATTCCTCATCTTCTTCATCATCTTCCACCTCTTGGAGGCGGGGGAGGTCTTCGTTGTTGGCTACCTCCGCCACCTTTTTGGTGGGTGGGCGAGGAGCCCTTGGGGTCTGTGGGGAGAAGGCTGGGCAGTTCCAGGAGGAGTGGCCGCTTTGGCGGCATCAGAAGCAGAGGTTGTTTTTGATGCACCACTGTTTCTCTTCCGGCGTCATTTTGGTGATGGTTCGGATGACGTCGACATCCATGGCATTTGGGTCGACTTGGGTTTTTGGAGTAAATGAGATGTCCTTGGCGCAGGCGGCTCCAGATCTGGAGGCGACTTCATGGGCGCAGTTCCACATGTTGTTGAAGTGCATGGCCTTCGAGTACCAGTTGAAGATGGTGGTTGGGGGAGTTTCCATTGTGTAGATCTTGTACATAATGGACGAGGGTAGGCCTGCTGCGAAGTGGGCGATGAGGACGTTATCATCCATGATCTGGGCGACAGCGACTTTGCTTTGGAAGGTAGCAATGTAGTTGAGAAGGGTCAGGAAGAATCCGTCCTTCTTCCTTTGCATTCTTGTGATGGAAAGCCAGGCGATGGCATTTCTGATCGAGTCTTGGTGTTTGAAGGCAGCCAAGAACTCTGTAGTGAAGGCGGTGACAGTTCCTAGGTTGATTGTTCTGGCAGAGAAGCATTTCTGTCAGAAGGTCGCTGCCCAGATGGCGGTGGATCCTTTAGTCATATGTGAAAGAGTGAACGCAATTTTCTTCGCGTTAGTGTCGTAGACATCAGCATTGACGAGGAGGTAGAACTGGACAGTGTTAAACCACTGTTCAGATTTATTGTAGAACCCATCGAAGGGCTCAGGGGCTCCAAGGTGTGGTTCCTTGGAGGACATGGCTGGTGGGGGTGAGGGCAAGGGCAAGGACGCGACGGTTGGATGCGTGTGAGCGAGTGGGAAGCCTGTGAGGGCAGGCGGTCTACTAGGTCAGGTAGGGAGAGACACGCTTGGTTGCGTGGTAGTGGGAGTGGGAGTCTCAGGGGAAGGAACTCTCAGTATACTAAGGTGGTGGGCAAGTCCTTGGGTGAGGTGGAGGGTTTCATCTTCCTCTTGGACAGAGGTGGGGTTGACATCAGGATCCGAGTGTTCGAGGGACGAGGGGGACGAGGGCTCAGGGGAGGACTGGCCTTGTTCAGGCGTACCTCAGGGGAGGAACCAGTGGGAGCTAATGATGATGCAGTGCCCAGGAAATCACCCCGTGCAGGCTGATCGCGGGAGAGGGGTGTGTGGTTGTCCAGGGAATCACCCCGTGCAGACTGAAGGTGGGAGCGGGTGAGGGGAGCGACCTGAAAGTTGTCCATAGAGTTCAGCTTAGTCTTTTGTTACGCTGGGCTATGGAATACCAGCGGGAACTCAAAGTGAGCTCTAGCAAGGAGAAGACGAGGGAGGATACACCGGGTGTTCCAACAGAAGTCTTCGGAGACACACCTTCAAGGGGGTTCCTTGAAGGGAAGTGACGTCAAACGACCTGCGGTTGGACTTCAAGGGTGATCCTTAAGTCCAGGACAAGGGTTCAAGGTGAAGGCCTCAGGGAAGTCCCTTAGCCTTAGTGTGCCAATAACAGACAGCGATGAGAGAAGCAAGGAGTGGCTTAGAGCTCGTAGAATTGAGTAGACTAAGCTAAGGAAAAGTACATGGGGGCAGAGCGATATAAGTACATACACCAAGAGGCTTAGGTAAGGGACTCCTAGTGAGTCCGAGATAAGGAGTGAGTCATCCGCAGTAGATAAGGATGAGTCACGACGCGTCAGTTCTAATAATACAATCGGTTCCAAGATAAGAAGAGCAGAAGGAACCGGGGAAGTGGAACTCGGGGCATAGACGGAGTTCCTTAGTCCGAGATAAGGTGAGAGACATTCAAGGACTTAGCTAAGTAAAGACAAAAAGAAAAGAAAGGGCGATCCACTGTGGATCGTAACAGGCAGCCATAGCCAGCCACCAGTATTGGGCGGAGACTAGTTGGCAAGTTTTAAGGAAGTCGGGGTGGCCAGTGGAGAGGTGGTCATGGTGTTTGGCCAGAATGGCCTGGCGGGCATCAGGTGGTGCATAAACCTGGCCGTTGAACATACAGTGAGGTGCAAAACTGTTGCAATGTCTAACCCCAAACCAGGGCATGAAATGCCCTGCAATCAATCGTGGGAATTACACTTTGCTTTGGTGGGAACAAATGAAGTACAAGCCCTTGGCTATAACCTTGTCCCCAGGGTCATGTGATTTTGCTTACATACTGCAAAGATACATCCATTTCAAAACACCAATACCACTGCAACAGTTTTGCATCTTTTGCTTTCCAGGGTATATTAGTACTTGGTATAGCCTCCCTTTGCCTTGATAACAGCTTCAATCCTTCTAGGCATACTCTTACCAATATTA
>JBBPLO010001362.1:0-10930 GCA_038089835.1 Retiboletus flavoniger | reverse complement strand
AGGTCGCCCGCGTGTGGCCCGCAGATGTACCTGTCACACAACTAATGACAGTGAGTTGGTCCCACCTGCTTTCAGGAACGAATTGCCAACCGAAATACCAACAGAACCACAAGGAATACATGGACAAGCTTGTCAGATTTCCATGTTTCTTTGGCCAAGCCAGGGCACACTGACATCTTGCAAAGGAATACACGTTGGCATGCATCCGAGAAACACTTCGCGTGCTTCCTGTCGCGCCTCGTATATCAAGAAATGTGCATACGAATACTGTCTTACCTGGCACCTATTTCACCCCTGGATCAGAGAACGTTCCCTCTGTCGAAACTGGCAAGTTTTCGATGGCCGTTCCGGCAGGGAGCGTCGTCGTCATAGATATATGGGCAATGCACTTAAACCGTGGGTCATCTTCATCTCGTACGAGGCCTATATTTACCTCTTAGGGCTAACCTCCACCTCGCGTCGCAGCCCTGTATTGGGGAGAAGACGCTGCAGAGTTCAAGCCTGAACGTTTCATTGACACCGAATCTTACCAGTGGCCGAGAAACGCATGTGAGCGTGATATTTTTGAGGATCAAGGTGTGTGGAGACTCACGTTTGTGTTTGTGCCTCCTTCAGTCTTGCCGTTCTCTGGGGGTGCAAGGTCATGTATGGGTCAGCGATTTGCACTCGCAGAAACGATCGGTATCCTCGCGAGCGTCGTGCGTCGGTACCGAATACTAGTTCCGGACGATCTCGTGAAAAAACCCTTCGAGGAACAGAAAGAGGCATTACTGGCATGGACGACTGGTGTCACGTTGACACCGCTGAACGCCCGCGTCAAGCTGTGCAGGCGGGTTTAGGCTCAGATTTAACGTAAGGCAGTCGTCGCGTGAAACCTCTGAAACACAAAAAAAAAACAGCTAAGATATTTGAGACCACCTCTGCTAAAAATCGGAAAACGCTGGCAGTGCGTTTATACATGATACTGTGTACGAGTGTTTTTATATTTCCCTCAAAGACGACATCTGAATAGTTATTTGCGGCTCTACGTTCCATATGTGGCGTTTATTGGTTTCACAGGAATCCCTTATCTCGTTTTGCTTGTTTCCTACTGATCACTGTGTGCTCTGTATTCATCCTGTTGAAGTTTGAACATCATATATGGTACAAAAAATAGAGTACATTCATCCGGTACATCGAGAGACAACCTCGCCTGATTCTGACGTTGAACTCAAGTTTCGAAAATGAAGAAAGGAGTAAAGCAGAAAGGAGTAAAGCAGATACTAGAAATGCAGGTTGATGAGTGAAAATCATGTTATAGATTATCATCTCAATCATCCTTGTCTTGGAGATGGGACTCTTCCTGTTTGCCAATGGCTCGTTGCTGGATGAGGCGCGATTGTTCTTCCGTGAGTAGGACGATATCGCGCTTCAAAAGCTTGAACGAGCCACCCTTGGGGAATCCACGTTTCCGAGCCTCCGCCTCATCGTCTATTTGTTCCAATTTCTGTCCACGCGAGGACTATCGTGACCAATTCGAAAGCTTTTAGGGAAACGCGACACGTACCACGACGAGCGACTTCTTAACTGCGAATACGATATCACTCGTAAGGTAATCACAGCCTTCCAGATAGAGTTGGGTGACAAGTTTGTGGTATCCAGGAGCATCCACCATCATATGTAAGTGGCTCGGACGCATGTTATGGCGGCCTAGAGAGATCAACAGTTCGCCAATTGCACCCTTCAATCGACGATCAGAGTTCGCGATGGATAAGGAAAACCAAATGGAACTCACGTCACATGAAATGGCATAAGGCTTGGGAACGACGGCACGATACCCGAAGTTGCCATCTTTTCCGGTGCGCAATCTTCCACGACAGTCTCGTCGGGTTCCGTCGGCATATTGCACGTCGTAAAGCCCTGCTATGGCTGTGAGTGATGATTGCAAGTATGAATGAGTTTGGCCGCACCGTCTTGATCTGACCCCCACGTATTAATGACAGCATCTGCAATGGGCTCGCCCTCTGTTGTCAACACCCGGCCCTCGACGTACATGTATTCCCCTTTGCCTTCGGATGCGATCGACCCTCCAAGCTCGACTGGGGGAATAATAAGGTTGGATTGCTGTTAAAGTACATGGTGACTCACTGTCCTCGGAATCATCAGTGTAGTATGGGCCTAAGATGTTCTGCTCCGTCTCAACCCCCTCGACAGGGTTATTGAGAACGTCGACCAAAGCGTTAACGCCCAAAGGGCCAGATAGGCTTCCGATTTTGCGTTCCTGGCCAGCTCGAGTCAGGAAATCGGTGGCAGCCTTCCATTCGTCCGCGGTGAGGCTATCGAACGATTGGTCTTTGACGCCCAAACTCTGCGACCGAAATCACGTACTTGGTTTCCTTCACAAAGGCATGTAAGTGCTTGATGAGGTTTTGGTATATGAATTTGAGCCGTCTGTATCGCAATGAATGGGTGCGCAGAATGAGTATCCGATGACTTACGGGTTGGGCGTCTGTCCTCCGAGCAGTAAGAGGATTGCTGTTATAGTGTCAGGGCCGTCTGGCAGCTAGTCAGATCACAGTGAGCGACCAGGAGACCTCTTAGCGCATCGAGAAAGCGAACTGGTAGAGGAAAGCTCGGAGGAGGTATTCCATTAGGGACGGCGACCTTGACGTTGCCTCGGGTTTGATTGAAATCACCCATATTTCTGAAGGCTGATGGTGGTTCCGCCTGGTGAGACGCGTTGGGGTATCGATTATCCAGATGCACCTGAGACAAGTCAGTGGGGTTTGATTTTGAGGCCTCGGGGAACCGAGAAAGCTCGGCTCGGGTCCGAATCGGGACCTTGAAATGTCCCTGCACTGCCCTATGGTATGCTGCTTATCATCACCTTGCTTCGCGGCCACTGGACATTGTGAAGCCCATTCCATTTCATGTTCCGATGGACTGGGATGGCCATCTGTGAATTTAAAAGTTGCTACAAACCAGTCCTGAGAAGTTTGACCGTCGGCTATCAACAAGGGACAAGGTCACTTTATGACCCTAAATTTCCTTGTTCACCTACCTGTCCTCCAATCATGCCTCTCGGATGACCTACGAAAGTGTCGTCAACCCGCAACGTAATAAACTGTCCTCCTGGCATGATCTGTCGAGCAGCCTGAAAACGTAATGCTTTTGACGACGATTTTTGCAGGCTGACGCACCCCAAATGAATGGGATTACCTGATGGTTACCGCATTTGGGAGGTCCTGGACCATGGTTTTCCACCTTTTCACTAACAGATCAGTGGTGCACGATGTGTAGTGGCATTACACTTCGGGACCACCAGAAGTTGTGGTTGAGGACAATCGTTGTCCGGCCGTTGTGCCAGTCTACTAGAGTCTGTCTTGCTCTCTCTCCCGTCCCTAAGATTGTCCCTGATTAGATTCGCCCGCAGCCACTTTGGTCTCCAGAGCTTGTTAGTCGGTACTTGGGATGGTCTGTAGTGGATGTTAGATATCATGAGCCACATTAGACTGGGACTAAGTTGTCATCTTTTGATTGTCTCTGGTCACACGCCAACTTGCACTCAGCATAGATGACGACGCAAGCAATAAACATTGGTCTCAGTCGAATGCATCGTTCTTATCCTTCTCGACTGCATTCGATAAAACGCCCTACACAGGCCCACAATGTAGACCAACAAGACATATCACGATGGCCAGTTGAACCAGGGGAGTAGGGTATTGCCCTGTGGTGCTATTAGTATATCAGGTGGGTAGAAGGCAGCAGTGAGCAAGACATACGGAAGGAGGGGAAAGTGTGCTTGCAAAGGCCCTTGGAGGTCGGGCCGTGATGCCATCGGTGAGGCGCATTCCAACGTGCTCGACCAAAGATCCGAACCTGTATTCACAAGCGTCACCAAAGACACGGACCCGGTCTCACCATTTCCGACTGCTCCTTTCTAGGAGGTAGAGACCGCACCGAAAGGTGGTTCAGGACGTCCTCAGAGAGGGGCATGGCACGAGTGCTTTCCACGAGGCATTCTCAACGAGGTCAGTTGTTCGATCCATCGATCGCGCCGTCTTAGCGCTGATATACATGGGGCCAGTCAGAGAATGGAGCAGATGATTTGGTGAGTGTGTTCACTCCCTGGCACTAGAAAAAAGGAAGAGATGCAAGGGAGAGATGGTAGCACCGCTCAGGTGGACGATCGCGTAGGAAGTGTGGGGATGGGCGGAGATGAAGCCGGGTGTTTCGACATTGCGAGTCGGGAGAGCAGACGTTGCTGTAAGTGGGTCATGGCGTAAGTTCATTGACTCGATAGTCTGTCATTTCAATTTGTTCCTCCTCGGACAAACGTTGGAACGGAAACTTAAAGCAGTCGCGTCAGACTCCAGACTCAAACTAACCCACCGTGTCCTCGTAGTTACAGTATCCGTTTTGCCCTTGAGCTTATCCCAGAGGCACACGAGCTCCATGACCTATGGCGTGACTCAGTAGTCGAGGAATGTCGAGCCCAACTCATCACCGCGACGTGCTTCCTGATGATGAATTAGATCGGCGTTGACAGTGATTCTCCGCATCACTTCCGCACCTTCCCGGCTAATGTGATGTAGCCATAGGTGAGGGGATATTTGACGGTTTGGAGTCGGATCCACCTCGAGGTGCAGAAGTGGGCTGGGTAGCCGAGATATTCTGTGATCTGACTCATAAGTGCCTCGGACTGAGTGCGGGGGTCAAAGTAGCGCTGATCAGGATCGATGTATAAATGAGCGACAGAGACGCCTTTTGGATATTTCTCAGTTGAGTAGTGCCTTGAAATGGACGAGTGGTAGAAATACCGCACAGATGGAACTGCTTTGGTGCAGCTCCAAGGCTTCGTCATGGGGTTTGGACGACGCTGGTGTGATCATGATCCTGAATAGACCACAAGGATGACTTGACGGGGAAGAGACTCAGCTCGGCCCATGAATGAGACCGCACCGTCACCGCTTGCCTTCTTGGTTTCAAGATCTGCCACGGAATTCAGCTGGTAATATCGACGCTATTACACCCAACGCCAGTTCGATCTCGGTTACACGACAGGCAGAACATTTTCGCAGCACCCGAGAACGAGAGAATCAAGGCTTTCGATATGTCCACTGTGTCCCACCTCACCTCGTCGCACGTTTCCCATGGCGTCCGTCGCTCTGGCCGCGAATGGAAGATTCATCACTACCTTTGCAGGTCATTTCGTCTCGCTGTTCGATACAGCGATACTCGCACAAACTTGCCCTGTGATCGAGGACAGAAAACCCATAGAGTTGACTTCCCTCTCCTAGGATAGCGACTGAACACTGGGACGGAAAAATCACGATCCGTCATCTCAGGAATATCCTCCCTGACATGGACCCTTCCACGTAAGAATTTGTGCATTCATAAAGTTGGCATATTCGATACCCTCTCACACATTGACACACAATGCCAGGTACCTCCGCGCGAGCAAGGACAACAAAACTAGCACCTGTGGATCTGTAACGGGCATTTCGACTATTCGCTAAGATGACATATATTAGACACATCATATCTGTTCGTCGGTCGAAGAAGTGCACTCGCTGACGTTTACCTGCAGCTATCGTCGAAGATCGTTGATTCTTGATCTCCATTTGTAGTCACACTTTGAACGCTGGGGCGGGCTCGGATGACTCAGTATTACAATGTCCCTCCGAATGCGCCTCGAGAGCAGAAGGTCATGGGTAGGACTGGGGTATCTGACGGCTGTGATACGGCATGGGTTGAGCCAAGCGGTGGTGGCTCTTCCTCACAATGATGGATAGAGGTTTCGGGGGATGGTGGCTCTTGGAGTGCTGCGAGAGGAGAATGTCGTGATCACGAACCTCGTCATAGTTGAACGGAGGTTCCGCCGCGCTGGATCGCAACTCGACGTATTCCATGCGAGAACTTGCTTTGACGGGAAAAGAAAGAACGAATACTTCGAGCAGATTGCTATCAGCATCTGCTGTGGACTGGATTTACCACGTTAAGGAGTCAGTGCAACTCGTGCCGTAACAGAATGAGAATATCGTAGGGCAGTCGGGGTGGTTTGTTATCATTCCAAACAGATGTCGAAGGTTGTTCATCATCCTGTGTCTTACTGCGCTGCGTGCGAATTTTTTTATTTACGGTCGTTGCATATTGATTGACTTGTTTATACAATACTAATCGGCGGTGGTCGCTGTCCTTATGTGCCTCGCCTTCGCCAGCATGCCGCACGCCACCTCCTTTTCTATGGTGGCTCCGCTACAATCTGACGTCGAATGGCAGGGCCCGCTTTTTCTTCTCTCTCGGGCCCTCCTCGTCGTCTCGTCAGGTTCGCCTTAGTTTTCTTCTCTCATGTTGTATTGACCATTTATTCCTTCCTTGTCGTCTATGTAGCTGTGGTCTCGCATTTTGCGTCACTCGTTCCCTCCCTTCCCTGCCTTTCTTGCGTGTCTTAAAGACTTACTTGGTATCTTATCTTATGTATTAGCTACATACCCAAAGGTCGCAACCTTTGAGGTGTCAATTGCATCCTGGGTCGCCGCTGGGTGACCCGTTTTTGGCTGGCTTCACGTCCTGGCGCCCCGCTCATGACCGAAAGCCGATTAGACTGCACAAGTTTGTAGTGCGAGCTTTGTATTTGGTTTTATTTGGTTCAGTGTCCAAATGCCTGGAAACCCTAGCCAAGGCTGTGGTTACAACATCCCAGCCCTATTCATGCATGGTTTTGCCACTGTGCCATCCGATGGCTTGCAGAGTCAACCACATCGCGCACACCTTAAGACATGCTCTGAAGGCAAGTTCTGAGCTCGGACCACCAGCCGATCAGACGCTGTCCACAATCAGCCAATCAAGATGGCACCCGATGGGTGGACAATGACCCAAGATATGCGAGACTGCCAACGGATGTATAATATGCAGAGACGCGACTCGGGCGGTAAAACACTGTTCAGATGACCCCCAGAAACCTGGCAAGGACTCAGATACACGAGTCTATTTAAGAGGCTTGGCTTGGCTTCGAGCATCAACACGATGTATGTCACAGCTTGTTGATTGAGAGTGCGGTGACGGCCCCCGGTGTCAGCGAAAGGTTTCTAAGCCTCACTGAAATTGCAGTGAAGCTCAAGGATGTTGTATGCAGTGCGCTTGGAACATGCAATGAATTGTGCGGTCTCAGGGATTAACTTCGTAGTTGGAAATACCCGCCACCACTTGTCATGTTGACGCCGCTGAACACCCACGTCAAGCTACGCCGGTGTGTCTAGGCTCAGCCCGAACGTATGTCGTTTTGCCTGCTTCTTACTGATCTCTGCGTGTAATCTGTATTTAGCATGTTGAAGTCTGCATACCATATACCGTATAAAAAAATAAAATACATTCATCGGGTCCAACGAGAGACAACCTCTGCTTGTTTGATGTTACACAACCTCCACTGTCCGAAGCAGACATAAGAGTGCAGGTTGATGAGTGAAAATTATGTTGTGGATTGTCGTCTCAACCATCCTTATCACGGACATAGGACTCTTCTAATTTGTCAATAGCTCGTTGCCGGATGAGGCGCGATTGTTCTTCCGTGAGTAGGACGATATCGTGCTTGAAAAGCTTGAACGAGCCCCCGTTGGGGAATCCACGTTTCTGAGCCTCCGCCTCATCGTCTATTTGTTCCATTTTCTGTCCGCGCGAGGGGTATCGTGATCATTTCGAAAGCTTCTAGAGAAACGCAACACATACCACGACAAGCGACTTCTTAACTCCGAACGCGACGTCACTCGTAAGGTAATCACAGCCTTCTGGATAGAGTTGTGTGACAAGTTTGTGGTATCCAGGAGCATCCACCACCATATGTAAGTGGCTCGGACGCATGTTATGGCGGCCTTGAGAGATCAATAGTTTGCCAATTGGACCCTTCAGTCAACCATCAGAATTTGCGATGGATCAGAAAAACCAAATGGAACTCACGTCACATGAAATGGCATAAGGCCCGGGAACGACGGCACGATACCCGAAGCTGCCGTCTTTTCCAGTGCGCACTCGCCCACGACAGTCAGGTCGGGTTTCGTCGGCATATTGCACGTCGTAAAGCCCTAATGTGACCGTGAGCGCATGATCGCAGGTATCCATGAGTCTGACCATACCGTGCCGATCTGCCTCCCATGTATCAATAACGGCATCTGCAACGGGCTCGCTCTCTGTTGTCAACACCCGGCCCTCGACGTACATGTATTCCCCTTTGCCTTCGGATGCGATTGACTCGCCAAACTCAACTGGGACATGGTAAGATTGGGTTGTTGTCAGAGTACGCGGTAACTCACCGTCCTCGACATCGTCGGTGTAAAAAGGGCCCAAGAGGCTTTCCTCCGTCGCACCCCACTCGACAGGGTTGTTGATAGTGTCGACCAAAGCGTTGATGCCCCAGAGACCGGATAAGCTTACCATCTTACCATCTTGGCCTATTTGGGTCAGGAAATCGATTCCAGCCTTCCATTCGTCCGTGGTGAGGCTATCGAATGGTCGGCTTTTGACGTCCAAACTGTGCGAGCGAAATCACGTACTTGATTTCCGTGACAAAAGCATGTAGGTGCTTAACGAGGTTTTGGTATATGAATTTGAGCCGTCTGTATCAGTGAGCGGGAGGCACAAGATGGGGATCAGGTGACTTACGGGTTGGACATCTGTCCGAGGAGCAGCAAGAGATTTGCTGTTATCTCGTCAGGGCCATCCGGCACCTAGTTAGATCACAGTGAGTGAGTAGGAGACCTCTTCTGCGCTGAGAAAGCGAACCAGTAGAGGAAAGCTTGGCGGGGGGATTCCATTGGAGACGGCGGCCTTAACGTTGCCTCGAGTTTGACCGACATCACCCATGCTGACTGGCGGTGGTTCAGCTTGGCGAAACGCGTTAGAGGATCAATTACCCAGAGCAGATCCTTTTTATACCCAGCTGTCATGCGACCAGTGCACAAATCAACACACGAATGATGAATGCATGACTGTTGCAGATGAGTTGGTGGGCATACCCGGGTAACACCCGGGTATGCCCACGCGGGTTTGAGATGCGTTCCCGCAACGACCGTACCCGACCCGGGTTGGCTGGTATATGGGCCAAACTCGGGTATATACTACAGGTTGACCAGGTAACCTGCGGGTCGTGTGGATAACGTCGACATAGACTCTCAATAACCATACATTGTGGGTCGACCAAGTGGTTACTTGTAACCTGCGGGTACTGTAGACAGTAAAATTGACATAACAAATCAATGACCACAACCTCGTGCTCACGTTCTACCTCTTCAACCACTTTTTCCTTGCCCTTGCCAGCCTGCCCTTTCATACGAGCGCCCGATGATCTCTTTAGCGACATTCGGAGGTTGCAATGGAGCGCGAGACCAAGATCCAATTGCAAGCTTGAAAGGCTGTGAACCGAATCGATGCTATAGGTGATTGATTTGTAGCCGTCCGCAGGAAAAGGAGCGCCTGGCATCCACTGAAAAAGCTAGACACATATTTGGCCGTAACGGGAGCTGACTGCACAGTGAATGATAATTACAAGTGCACACCCGGTGCAGAGATATATTTGAGTGCCATGTGTGCAAGGCGGGGCAGGTAGCACACATATGATCCCAATATTTCAGGACACCGCCTTCCAAAAGAACCTCTGCATATGATACAATAGGCGCATTCGAATATGATTCAGTGCTCTCGTGCGACAATGTCGAGGATGAACCTGCAACTGGGTAGTCTCGGGGCCACTTCAAGCGCTGAGAACAACAATCAGCATGTCCAAACCAGCAAGCATTGTGGACGACTTGCTTGAACAACATTGAGAGCCTGAGTGAGACCTGAAACCCCTGCATACACGGAATCGTCCGCTGCGTACGATTCTCGCCAGCGTTCTTCAACCAACCGTCAAACTTGTCGTATTGAACTAGTACGTGGGTTGCTACCATCAGACACCAGAACCAACAAGCCTTGTGCCTGGAACCTATTTCATCCTTGAATTGGAGGTCACTCCCTCGACAAGCTTTCGATGGTCGTTCCGGCGGGCAGCATCGTCGCCGTTGATATTTGGGCACTGTGGATGATCGATGAACCGCGAGTTGTCCTCATCTCGGATGCTTCCAGTGGCCGAGAAACGCATATTAGTGCAATAGTTTCCATGAGTAACCTGTCTACCCTGAGACTCATGTCTGTGTTTGTGCTCCTTCAGTTTTGCCATTCTCGGGCGGTGCAAGGTCATGTATGGTCAGTGATTTGCACTCGCAGAAATGGTTGGTATCCTTACGAGCTTCGTGCGTCGGTACCGGACACTAGCCTCGGACGTCTCCGCGAAAACGTCTTTCGAGGAGCAGAAAGAGGCATTACCAGGGTGGACAACTGGTGTCACGCTGACACCGTTAAACGCTTGCGTCAAGAAGTTATGCTGGCATGTCTACGCTCAGCCCGAACGCATGTCATTTTGCCTGTTTCCTATAGTATCTCTGCGTGTAATCTGTATTCAGCTTGTTGAAGTCCTCATCATATACCGTGCAAAAAATAGAATACATTCATCAGGTACACTGAGAGACCATCCCTGCTTGTTTTTTGTCACATAAACTCAATTGTCCAAAGTGGATACGAGAGTGCAGGTTGACCAGGTAAAATTATGTCATGTGTTCTCATGTCTTTTATCATGGAGATAGGACTCTTCCGATTTGCCAATAGCTTGTTGCCGGATGAGGCGCGATTGTTCTTCTGTGAGTAGGATGATATCATACTTCAAAAGTTTGAACGAGCCATCGTTGGGGAATCCACGTTTCTGAGCCTCCGCCTCATCATCTATTTGTTCCATTTTCTGTCCGCACGAGGACCATCGTGACCAACTCAAAAGATTTTTGAGAAATGTAACACGTACCACGACGAGCGACTTCTTAACTCCGAATACGGCATCACTCGTGTTCCCTTGGCCTGTTGGCCATCT
>JBBPLO010001361.1:0-10930 GCA_038089835.1 Retiboletus flavoniger | reverse complement strand
CATGTCCCATCTCATTGATTAAATACATCTATTGCATGCATGCAGATTCAAACACAGGAGCATCACTCTCTCCCGTGACGGTGTCTTCCTCAAGATGCAGAGTTGATTCAATAGAGAGAACTATGTCAATGCGACGCAGAGGTGAGTGCTCAATACAATATGATATGGTGTGATGTGACTGCCCATGTCTGATCTGCACGTTCCCACTTCCCCCCTTTTCCCCTTCCTCCCTTTCCTGACCAGACATGCCAATCTGATTATGACCTGCTATTATCATGGAGGCTTCGTCAAGGTGCTGAGTGCAGCTACCATCAGACACGAATCCAGAAAACATGACTTCTTGTTGCAATCACATTCACATTCAGACATGACCAACGACATGCCTGCAGGGAATGACGAGCATGCAAAGCACACAGTGTTTGGGGTGGGCATGTGCAGATCACATAATGGTGGGAGTGGAGAGGAGCGTGAATGAAATCTGAGACAAGGGAGGTGGGCAGTGTCTTTAGTATATGCTCAGCCTCCTATCTCTCTACCATGTATGTATACTATGAACACTTCAGTAAATTAGAAAGTTGGTCTGCAGTAGTCCTGACCAGTCCTGCTGTTGGCTATGAATAAGGGTCGTTTTGAGATCCTAAATTTCCTTTTTCACCACCTGTCCTTCAATCATACCTCTCAAATGGCCTATGAAAGTGCCATCAAACCATAACATAATATACTGTCCTCCTGAAGCGAGCCACGATTATCACCTTTCTCTAGTTCAAACATCAGCATAATGTCATGCAGGGGTAAAAAAAACAAACCATGTAAAGTATACAGGTGGGTGATCGTATCAGATTGACCATCGAGCACCTTTGATTCAGAGATATATGCATAGTTATCGCATACAGCTGGCATGGTTTTGAATTGTTCATTTGCCCAATTATGCTTCACCTTGGTGTGTTATCCACCCCATTCAAGTTGCCTGGGTGTGGTTTCCAATACAAGGGGATAAAGCTCTCAAAGGGATTCATGTTGATTCCTCTGTCTGACAGAAATGGATGTCAGCAAAGTGGCAGCTCAAGATTAACCTTTCAAGTTCCCCCACTCCCAAACATTCGTTCTGTGAGTCTTGTTGGAGAGCAGTGTGTCATGCCATGTCATGAGATTGTGCAGTCCAACATGCATGAGAATGCTCTCTTTGACCAAGATCAGTTGGCCCAGGTCTGAAAGGATGTTGCTGAGACCGAAAAGAATGCATCTACAGCTGTGAATGTGTTGTCGTCTGATGAGAGGGCAGTCAGAGCCTATAGTAGTAGCATCCTTGTGAGAGATGAGATGTACATTTTGCTTGGGACTGCCATGCTGAGATTTGCAATTACTGTAAATGTGCTGCAAGTTGTGTCTCAGATCTCATATCTAACTTACAGGTGATGATCACAATGACCACCTGGAGCATCCTAAGGACAGCTATTGATAACCTTCAAATCTAATTAGTCTGCAGATGGCCTGAGACTTGGGACATCTTAGCAATGCAAACCTGATCCCGACAGGCACAAATATCTCTGCACAAATTTTTCAGATCACGGTCCTGCTGAATATGATCTTTTGATGTTTTGTGTGACAATGTATGACTAAATGGGTGGTGTAGTAAGGTTTAAAGGAAGGTTTATAAAGGGATCAATGTATCATTGGTAGTTGTCATATCCTGGATTTTCACCAAGTCCGCTCCGACCCTCCGAACCCATCTCCAGTCTCGTACTCACCAACTCCAATGTTATCTCGCTCGGAAGCTCAACTCCGAGACTCTGGAGGTACCCTTAGAATATTCCTGTATGCCTCTTCATTCTTGTTACATTAGTCTCTCTCCATTTGTATTAGTCCCGCTTCTCTTTCCCCTCCAATCCTATGTACACAGCTCCGGCCTTCACATATCTGGTGTACAGCTCTGGTTTACTTATCTTCCGATTCTGACTTACTTACCAATCCGTTACAAAGAACTCTTAGTAATACATCTCCGAACTCCGTATATAAACTCCTAGAATTACTCTGTACATTCTTCAGTTCGAATATCAACTTATTCCCAACTCCTGATCCTCGGACCCCCTCTGACAAACCCCTCTGAATCCCTGAGAAGTCTTGAAGACTTTCTCTCCCCTCCTTGTCATTTTCCTCATCGTTGTTTACAACTTCGAGTGCAACCCCTCCGAACCTCCAACCTCTGGCCTCCGAAATCAGGGCAACAATTCTAAGCAAGGGTGCACCACATACGGTGAAGCCAAGCCCCAGCCCCCAGCTTAACTCCGAATTTTTGGAGTTAGCTCCGGAGTTGACCCGGTTTTAACAGTATATTCGAACTCAAATCTTGCTTCAGAATCCACTTATGACTACTTGCACCACTCGTGCTCAGACCCACGCCTTAGGTGCAAACCCTCCCCCATCCCCACGAATCAACCCACTCAGCATGTTCGGCAGCAGTTGATGAGGTCTAGAACTTGTCGACCAATTCCACAGCTTTTCAGCTCACTGAACTCCAGTCTCCGTTTCACAAGGCCACACCGCTCCATTGTCCCCAACTCCGGAAGCGTGCATTGTTGAGCTCGAACTCGATAATGAAATGAAAGACTCCTCCCCACTTTCCAGTCAGACCTCCAACCATAGACTCTGGGCCTGACTTCTGTACCCCTCTGAATGATGGTGGTCCTCCGGAAGACCCAGATTTCCCCGGAGATAACCCGTCTGATGGAGAACCCAAAGACAATAAATCATCGGACTCCGAAAATGAGTTCATCCCTTGAGACACCCTTGCTCAGCTCGCAAGCGCCATTCAAGGCCTTGCTCGCTCCACTTGGCGTCCAACCTCCAAATCCACCCCCCGAACCAAAGTCCAGGAGCCCGACCAGTTTGATGGGATAGACCTCCAAAAACTCCGGGTCTTCCTGGCTCAATGCAAACTAAACTTCCAAGATCGCCCGAAGGCATTCAGGACAGATTGTGCCAAAGTCACCTTTGCACAGTCCTACCTGAAGGGCATGGCTCTGGAATGGTTCAAACTGGACCTCCTCCAGATGGAAGATCCCGTGCTCCGTCCACTCTGGATGGACAATTTCAAGGAGTTTGTCCTCGAACTCCAAACCAACTTCGGACCACATGACCCCGTCGGAGATGTGGAACACCAGCTTGACCACCTGTCCATGAAGGACAGTCAACACATCAATAAATACATGGTAGAGTTCAACCGCATTGCTTCACAAGTCTGGGGCTACAGAGAAGGTGCCCTGTGGCACCATTTCTACAACGGTCTTCCTGACCGCATCAAAGATGAGATCTCTCGTGTTGGGAAGCCCAGCACCCTCTCCGAACTCTGATGCCTCACCCAGGCTATCAACGCACGCTATTGGGAGCACAAGTCCAAAATCAGCTGGCAAGTGAAACTCTCTCAGGTCCCAACTCCAAAGTCCTCCAACAAGTTGTCTACCCCCGCATCATCACCCTCTCCACGCCCTTTCGGTGGCTCCAAGGACTCAAAGGAGTCCAAGGGCAAGGGCGCCATCACAACTCCGAAACCAGACTTATCATCCAAATTAGGAAAGGATGGCAAGCTCACCACTGAAGAACGCAAGCGCCGTTTCAATAACAAACTATGCATGTTCTGTGGGCTCGCAGGCCACATGGCCAAGGACTGTTCCAAGTCCTCTTCCTGCACATCAAAGGCCCATGCTGCGACCACAACTCCAGGAACTAAACCGGACACCTCCACTCCGGAGGCAAAAAAATAGTCAGCAACCTCCCCGACTCCGCACAAGTAGGTGTTACGCTGGGCTAGAATACCAGCGGGTCCTCAGAAGGTTCTCTGAGAGGTCTAGGGCGAAGGACGACTGGGCTATGAGTACCAGTGGAGTGAGCTCTCCGTGAACACGAAGATGAAGGAGGATACTCGGGTGTTCTGACAGAAGTCTTCGGAGACACGCGTTCAAAGGTTTCCCTTGTGAACGAAAGCAACGCCAAACGGCCTGCAGATGGACTTCAAGGGGTTTCCTTAAGTCCGGGACGAAGGTTACGAAGTGAAGACTACGGAGGAGTTCCGCAGACTTAGTGTGCTGATAACAGACAGCGACGAGGGACGAGGAGTGGCTTAGAACCTTGTAGATTGAGGAGACTAAGCTAAGGAGACTACATACGGTAGCGAGGGTTTAAATAGAGCTAGCCAAGGGTTATGTAAGGGGACGCGTCAGCGTCAGAGATAAGGAGTGAGTCAGTGCGATAAGGGCTGAGTCACGACGAGTCATATCTAATGATACAACGGCTCCGAAGAAGGTCGTAGAACGACGAAGAAGCGGAGGGAACTGCGGAAGCGGTACACGAGGCGGCAACGGCGTACCTAGAGTCCGAAGGCTATGAGGACGAAAGGAGACATAGCTAAGTGTAAAAGGAAAGAGAAAAGAAAAGAGATAGGAGACCGCGTCTCGTATCGTAACATTACCCCCCTGTTAAGGGGGAGACCCCGACGACCCTATTCTTTCAAAGGTCAATGTACCCCGCTCCAGGGGATCCGGTCATATTAGCGTAAGCTGTGTCATCAAAGACGTCATCGACGTCATCGTTACCGTAGTCGTGGGTTTCGACGGGAGAGGATCTACGGCGAGGGTGACGGTTGGTACGTCGGCGAGGGGGAGGAACTGGGATTGTAGGAGTAGGGTTTGCATGCCTATTCCTGTGGACAGTGGGGGATCGTGAGCCCCGAGAGGAGGACGAAGAGGATGGGATAGGCGCGGTAGGCCAGCGTAGTGGGCAGCGATTCTGGGTATGCCCAGGCGCGAACTGCAGACAGAGGGGGCATTGGTATACCATGCAGTCGACCCGAAAGTGGCCGAGCCTATGGCATTCGTAGCATGCCGTACGGTAGCGCGGGTGGGAAGGAGGAAGGGGGGTCCGGCCGTCGTTGCCGGTCCACATAGCTTCGGCGTGTTCGAGGAACGCGAGTTCTTCCTCGTTCAGAGGGGTAGCGAGGGAGGAGGAGGACGAGGCGGCGCGACGTTGGTCAGCCTGGCGAGTGGCCATCTCCCGTTGGTACCTGTCTAGGTCCTGGAAGAACTCGAGGGCACCGAGCTGGTACCCGAGGGTGAGGATGGTGGCACGGGCCTCTCGATGGATAGAGGAGAGGACCGTTCCGAGGAGGGCGAGTTCGGCGGCCGAGGGGCGAGGAGGGATAAGGCTCAGACGAGCGACCTGTAGATAGAGCTTTGAGATAAGCTCGATGGGGGAGGCGTCTTCGACAAACGCCTGCAGGGGGATCATCAGGTGCGAGTCCGTGAGGGCGGACGCGAGTTCCTGCATGTCCTCGCGGGAGGGGTAGTCCTCACGCATGCGGTGTGCGTAAAGGGGGACATTGACGCTAAGGATGGGAGCGGGGGCGATAGTAGCGAAGGAGACCGGAGGGAGTTCTGGCGAAGGCGGATGGCCTTCGGAGGGGAGCGGGGAGCTGGGGATCGTCACGGGGGACGAGAGCGGGTCGTAGACGGTGGAGGCATGGGAAGCTATGGAATCTATAGTAGCGGACAGTTCCTCGGCAGAGGTAACGTTGTCAGCGAGAGGAGAAGAAATAGGAGGAGACGAACGTAGGGATGAGACGGTAGAGATAGAGAGAGAGACGGGAGAGACGGTGACGGTATTCATGGTGTTTTGTTGTTTTTCTTGTAATACTACGAGAGGAAAGAGGAGAGAGGAGAAACTAAGTAGAGAAGGCGCAGGGGTTCGCCTTTTTGTACGCGGACAGGATGGTCCATGCGTGTTTGAATTCCCTTTCGGGGAGCCAGGAGTCATCATCGGCGGAGTACCCTTTCCACCTGACCAGGTAACGACGCTTATCCGAAGCGCCTTTGTGCCGTATAATCTTCTCGATCTCGAACTCCGCTTGTCCGCCGATGAGATCCAGCGGGTTCCTTTTGAAATGAGTGCCGTAAATGGCATTCTGCCGATAGGGCAATAAGAGCGAAGCATGGAAGACGGGATGGATCTTCCACGTTGACGGGAGTTTCAGTCTGTACGTGATGGGGGAGAGAACGTCAGAGATAACAAAAGGCCCTTCTCTTTTTGGGGCAAATTTTGGGTTAGCGAGCTCTCGGCGGAGATTGCGTGCCTCGAGCCAAACCTGGTCACCCTTCTTAAATGGGGTGAAGGGGCGACGTGTCCTTGCTGCCATCGTTTGGTGAGCCAATTCGTGGGAAGCGAGGGCTTCGCTTCAGGCGGTGGTGAGTTGTCGGAGTCTAACTTCAACGGCGGGTACATTGGTGGTGGGAACTATGGTGGGGAGAGGGTTAGGTTCGTAACCCATGAGGAGAAAGAACGGAGATTGGTTCGTGACCGAATGCGGTCGGTGGTTGTGTGTGAATTCCGCTTGGGGAATTCGGTCGGCCCAGGTGGCGGGGGAATCTCCGCAGAAGATGCGGAGATAGGTCTCTATTTCTTGGTTCACCCGCTCAGTTTCTCCATCCGTCTGCGGGTGGAAGGCGGTGGAGAGTGCGAGTTTGTAGTTCAAAATGCGGGCGAGTTCTTTCGAGAAGGTGGAGGCGAACTGAGGACCGCGATCTGAAATAATATGGTCAGGGAGGCCGAAGCGAGAGTATACTTTGTGGGCAAAGAGGGTTGCCATCCCGGCGGCGGTAATAGATTTTTTTGTGGGGCAGAAAATTACCCCCTTTGTAAGTCCGTGGTCGACCACGACCAGAAGACTATCAAACCCCTCGGAGGGGGGTAGATCCATGATTAAATCACAGGAAATCTGTTGAAAAGGACGAGAGCAAGTGGAGCGGATGGGGGTGAGCGGAGGGGTCGTAGGGTGTGTGTTAACCTTGTTTTGCTGGCAAACAGCGCAGCCGGAGACGTAGGAGCGAATATAGGCGGCCATAGCGGGCCACCAATACTCGGCGCAGACGAGTTGGCGAGTTTTTTGGATGCCGGGGTGACCGGCGGAGGGGTGATCATGGTGTTTTGCCAAGATGGCTTGGCAGGCGTCGGGCGGGGCGTAGACACAGCTGTTGAACATTAGCAGACCGTCGACGGTCTGCCATGGGGAGAGACGGGAGCAGAAGGCTCCGGAGACGGGTAGAGTTGGGTTCAAGGATTGGATGGCGGCAAGGGCAGTGGGGTCAGTTTTACAGCCATCTTTGATTTGGGACGCGAGGAGGGTATCGACGGAGGAGACGAAGAGGTCTTCTGGGAGGAGGGTGACGTCGGAGTTGTTGGCGTCCTTGGTGTCGTGGTCAGCTCGTCTGGAGAGGGCGTCAGGCCTGGCGAGCTGGGAGGTGGGGGTGTAGGTGAATTGGAGGTCGAAGTCCGCTAGGTCGAGGAGCCAGCGGGCTTGTCGGCGGTTGAGGTTCTGGGGTTTGCGGAAGTAGGTAAGGTTTTTGTGGTCCGTGAAGACCAGGACGGGGGAGGAGGATCCGCAGAGGTAGTGTTTCCACGCTTGGAGGGCGCGGATGACTGCGAGGAGTTTGCGGTCGTGGATATCGTAGTTTCGTTCCGCGGGGAGGAACGACTGGGAGATGAAGGAACAGGGTTTCCATTCCCCGTTTTCGTCGAGCTGTTGGAGGATACCTCTGGTGGCGAACTTGGAGGCGTCCGTGGCGATGGCGAACTGCGCCCTTGAGTTTGGGAGACGCAGCACGGGCTTCTGGAGGAAGCGGTTCTTGAGGTCTTCGAAGGCCTTCTGGCAGCTGGGAGACCATTCCCATGGTTGAGCCTTCTTGGTCAGGTCGATCAAGGGGCGGGCGAGCGTCGAATAGTTGGCGATGAAATGCCTGTAGAAGTTAGCAAATCCGAGGAAGGATTGGACTTGTTTTACGGTGGTAGGAACGGGCCATTTGTCAATGCCCTCGAGTTTGACTGGATCCATAGCGGCATGGCCCGGTTTGATGATCATTCCGAGGTACTCGACCTCGTCTGTGGCGAACTTACACTTCTCGAGCTTGAGGTGGAGGTCAAGCTCGAGCATCCTCTGGAGAACGCGTTTGGTGCGTTCGGTGTGCGTAGCGTCATCTGGGGAAAAGATGAGGAGGTCGTCCATGTAAATGATCAGCCATCCTTCGGCGATCATGTCGCGGAAGGAGTCGTTCATGAATCTCTGGAAAGTCGCGGGAGAGTTAGTTAACCCAAAGAACATTACGTTGGGTTGGAAGAGTCCGCGATGAGTTACGAAGGTGGCTTTCCACCGGTCTTCGGGTTTGATCTGTACGTTGTTGTATCCCCAACGTATGTCGAACTTAGTAAATTTTTTGGCATCTCGGAGTTTGTTGATAAGCTCCGAGATCAGGGGAAGGGGATAGGCATCCCGTACGGTTGCCTCGTTGAGTTTTCGGTAGTCTTGGCAAGGCCTAAGACCACCGTCCTTCTTGTGAACGAAGAAGAATGGAGAAGCCTGTGGGGAATTAGACGGGGAGATCTTCCCGGCGGCTAAGTTCTCGTCGATGAACTTGTCTGCTGCTTCGGTTTCGGCAGGAGACAGAGGGTATACCTTTCCGATGTGGGGAACGAAATCGGGTTTGAGTTTGATCTCGTGGTCGTAGGGTCTGCTGGGGGGAAGGTGATCGGCAGCGTCTTTAGAGAAGACAGACGCGAATTGTTGATACTCGGGGGGTAAGGAGGTTTTGGGCGTAGCAAGGGCTTCGGCCCGGGCAAGCTCGGTGGCTTGGGTTAATCTTGCCACTTGGGCGGGTCGGAGGAAGCGAGATCCGCATCTCATGATTCGGAATGCGGCTCGGTTTTTGGCGGCGGTGGTCATGAAGACGTCTTCCGTCGTCCAGTCGTTGTAGTCTCGGAGGTGGTCATGCGAGACAGTCTTTACCGGTATGGCATCCGGTTCGTGGTCAGGGAATGTGTAGACCTTGTCGTGTCTACATTGGTCGAGGCAGACTTTCTCCCGGCAGAGTTTGGATTGGTCCGTGGCTTCGTTTAGCGAGAGGGTTCGTCTTGCCCAATCAATTTTGGGGTTGTTGGCTCGGAGCCAGGGGAGTCCAAGGATGACGTTGTCCTTTCCGAGGTGCATGACGTGGAGGAGGACCTGGTGGACGAGTCCTCCGATGACGATGAACAAAGAAGAGGTATGAGTTATCTCTCCTTTCTTGTTGGTTGATCCGTCAGCGTTGCGGGCCAGGATCGGGGTGGCGAGCTTAGTGAGCGGGAGTTTGTGCTTCTTGACAAAGGCGCGGTCGACGCAGGAGATGCTTGCTCCGCTGTCGACGAGGGCGGAGGTATCGACGGTTTTCTTGGTGTACGTAGGTCGCACAACTTGGATGGGAATTTTCATGGATTTCTCAGTCGTGTTTACTAGTACAGCGTTTATAAAGGAAGGGGCTAACGTCGTGGTAGGCTTCCATTCTAAAAATCCTGGAGGAAGACGGCCTTTACGTCCTCCTCGTCTTCATCGTCGTCTTCAATTTCTTGAAGGCAGGGGATTTCTTCATCGTCAACCACTTCCGCCACCTTCTTGGTTGGTGGGCGAGGGGCCTTCGAGACCTGTGGGGAAAAAGCGGGGCAGCTGCGGGAGGGGTGGCCGCTTTGGCGGCATCGGAAGCAGAGGTTGTTTTTGATACACCTTTGCCTCTCTTCGGGAGTCAGCTTGGGGATGGTTTTGATTACGTCGACGTCCATGGCGTTGGGGTCGACTCGGGCCTTCGGGGTGAAGGTGATATTCTTTGCTTGGTCGGCTCCGGATCTGGAGGCGACCTCATGGGCGCGGTTCCACATGTTGTCGAAGTGCATGGCCTTCGAGTACCAGTCGACGATTGTGGTGGGGGGTGTTTCCATCGCGTAGATTTTATACATGATGGAGGAAGGGAGGCCTGCAGCGAAGTAGGCGATAAGGACGTTGTCGTCAGTGATCTGAGCGACGGCGACTTTGCTACGGAAGGTAGCGATGTACTTAAGAAGGGAGGGGGAGAAGCCGTCCTTCTTCTTTTGCATGTGGGTGGTGGAAAGCCAGGCGATGGCGTTCCCGATGGAATCCTGGTGCTTGAAGGTGGCCAGGAACTCAGTGGTGAAAGCTGCGATGGTCCCGAGGTTGATGGTTCTGGCAGAGAAGCATTTTTGCCTAAAGGTTGCGGCCCAGATGGCGGCAGATCCCTTAGTCATATAAGAAAGAGCGAACGCGATTTTCTTCGCGTCGGTGTCGTAGATGTCCTCATTGACGAGGAGGTAGAACTGAACAGTGTTGAACCACTGTTCGGATTGATCATAGGACCCATCGAAGGGTTTGGGGGCTCCAAGATGGAGTTCCTTTGCGGCCATTGTAGTTCTGGGCGCGGGTGTGGGGGTGACGGTGGGGAGCGTGCGAGATAGAGGGAACCCGGTGAGGGTCGCGGGCCGAGTAGGTCTGGGAGGGATAGACACGCTTGGTTGCGTGGCAGTGGGAGTGGGAGTCTCAGGGGAAGGAACTCGCGGAATACTAAGTTGGTGCGAGAGGCTTCGGGCAAGGTGGGAGGTTTCTTCTTCCTCTTGGGGAGAGGTGGGCTGTTCGTCTGGATCGGAGTGATCGGAGGCGGTCGAGGGTTCAGGGGAGGAAGGGCCTTGTTCAGGCGTTCCTCGAAGTCTGTACCACTGGGAGGAAATGGTGGCGCGTTGCCCAGGGAATCACCCCGTTCAGGCTGAGTGCGGGAAGATGGTGCGCGGTTGTCCAGGGAATCACCCCGTGCGGACTGAGGGCGGGAGTAGGGAAGAGGAGCGACCTGGTAGTCGTCCGTAGGGGCTAGCTTAGTCTTTTGTTACGCTGGGCTAGAATACCAGCGGGTCCTCAGAAGGTTCTCTGAGAGGTCTAGGGCGAAGGACGACTGGGCTATGAGTACCAGTGGAGTGAGCTCTCCGTGAACACGAAGACGAAGGAGGATACTCGGGTGTTCCGACAGAAGTCTTCGGAGACACGCGTTCAAAGGTTTCCCTTGTGAACGGAAGCAAC
>JBBPLO010001359.1:0-10950 GCA_038089835.1 Retiboletus flavoniger | reverse complement strand
CAGCCGTACAGTGGCTCCACACTGTACAGTTCTACCTCCTCATTAATGAGGACGTCTACGACACTGACGCTAAACGAATCGCCTTCGCCCTCTCGCACATGACCAAAGGGTCAGCCGCCACCTGGGCCGCCACCTTCCATCAGAAGTGTATGGCCACCGGAATCATCACCCTCGGGACTCTCCCTGCCTTCATAAGTGAGTTCAAAACTGCCTTCGAACACCAAGATTCGATTGGCAATGCCATCGCATGGCTCACCACCACGCGAATGATCAAGAAGAAAGGGACCTACGAGCCCTCTCTAACCAACTACATTGCCGACTTCCGTTGCAACGTCGTCGTCTCGAATATACTTGACAACAATATCCTTGTCGTGTACTTTTCAGCAGGGCTCCCCCAACCCCTGATGATGAAGATCTATTCCATGGAAACCCCTCTGACTACCGTCGAGGATTGATACAAGAAAGTGATCCACTTCCAGACCATGTGGGAGAGAATCCAAGAAATCGCCAAACGAACATACCGCCCAACCTCTCAAACCATCCCGTCCTCTTCGAACACCCTCCGAAAGGACCCCAACGCCATGGACATAGACGTGGTCTGCACCATCGGGAAACTCACTCCTGAAGAAAGAAAACGATGTGTCGAAAAGAAGCTATGCTTCCGATGCCGACAACCCGGCCACTCCTCCCTCAAATGCCCCGCCTTTCCTCCACAGCATCCCACAGGTACCCCGAGCCGACCTACCAAGAAGGTCGCCGAAGTAGCTGACAAAGAAATCCCTCGTCTACAAGAAATCGAGAACGATGACGACAAAGAAGATGGAGAGGATGTGAAAACCGTCTTCCTCCAGGATTTTTAGAAAGGAAGTCTACCCCGATGTTAGCCCCTTCCTCTATAAAAGTTGTACTAGTAAACACGACTGAAAAAACCATGCAAATTCCCATCCAAGTCGTGCGACCTACATACACCAAGAAAACCATCGCCACCTCCACCCTCGTCGACAGCGGGGCAAACATCTCTTGCATTGACTGAGCTTTTGTAGAAAAGTACAAACTCCCTCTTACGAAACTCTCCACCCCGATCCAGGCCCACAACGCCAATGGATCACTAAACAAGAAAGGGAAGATAATCCATATGTCTTCTCTCTTCGTCATCATCAGAGGACTAACCCACCAAGTTCTCCTCCACGTCATGCACCTCGGACAAAATAATGTCATCCTTGGCCTCCCCTGGCTTCGAGCCATGAACCCCAAAATCAATTGGGCAAAATAAACTCTCTCCCTAGACAAGAAAATCGACCAATCCAAGCTATGCAAGGAGAAGGTCCGCCTCAACCAGTGTAGACATGATAAGGTCTACACCTTCCCCGATCACGAACCGGATGCTTTACTGGTAAAAACCATCTCACATGACCACCTCCGAGACTACAACGACTGGATGACTGAAGACGTCTTCATGAACGCCGCCGCCAAGAACCGATCCGTCTTTTGGATCATGAGATGTGGATCTCGCTTCCTTCGACCCGCACAGGTGGCAAAGCTAACCCAAGCCACTGAACTCGCCTGAGCCGAAGCGCTTGCAATTCCCAAAACCACCTTACCCCCAGAATACCAACAATTCGCTTCCATCTTCTCGAAAGACGCGGCTGACCATCTCCCACCCAGCTGACCCTACGACCACGAGATCAAACTTAAACCTGATTTCATCCCCCATATTGGGAAAGTATACCCTCTGTCTCCTGCCAAAACTGAAGCAGCAGATAAGTTCATCAATGAAAACCTAGCCGCCAGGAAAATTTCCCCATCCAACTCCCCACAAGCTTCCCCCTTTTTCTTTGTTCACAAGAAAGACGGCGGTCTTAGGCCCTGCCAAGACTACTGCAAACTCAACGAGGTGACCATACAGGACGCCTACCCACTACCCTTGATCTTGGAGCTGATCAACAAGCTCCGAGACGCCAAGAAGTTCACAAAATTCGATGTACGTTGGGGATACAACAACATACAAATCAAACCCGAAGATCAGTGGAAAGCCGCCTTCATGACTCACCGCAGACTCTTTCAACCAAATGTAATGTTCTTCGGACTTACTAACTCCCCCGCAACTTTCCAGAGATTCATAAACGACTCCTTCTGCGACATAATCGCTGAAGGATGGCTGATTATTTACTTGGACGATTTACTCATCTTCTCCCCAGACGACGCCCTACATACGGAGTGTACCAAACGCATCCTCCAAAGGATGACTGAACTTGACCTCCATCTCAAACTTGAGAAGTGTAAGTTCGCAACTGACGAGGTCAAATACCTCGGAATGATCATCAAACCTGGCCACGCCGCCATGGACCCGGTCAAACTGGAGGGCATTTCCAAATGGCCCATCCCGACCACTGTAAAACAAGTCCGATCTTTCCTCAGATTTGCTAACTTCTACAGGCGATTCATCGCTAACTACTCGACGCTTGCCCACCCACTAATCAACCTAACCAAGAAGATGCAACCCTGGGAATGGACCCCTGACTGCCAAACAGCCTTCGAGGACCTCAAAAATTGGTTCCTCCAACGACCAGTCCTATGCCTTCCTAACTCCGCAGCATAGTTCGCCATCGCAACTGACGCCTCCAAGTTCACCACCGGAGGTATCCTCCAACAGCTCGATGAAAATGGAGAATGGAAACCCTGCTCCTTCATCTCCCAGTCGTTCCTCCCCGCGGAACGAAACTACGACATCCATGACCGCGAACTCCTCGCAGTCATCTGTGCCCTCCAAGCGTGGAAACACTACCTCCGCGGCTCTTCCTTCCCCATCCAGGTCTTCACTGACCACAAAAACCTCACCTACTTCCGCAAACCTCAGAGCCTCAACCGCCGCCAGGCCCGCTGGCTTCTTGACCTCGCAGACTTCGATCTGCAGTTCACCTATACCCCCGCCGCTCAACTCGCCAGTCCTGATGCTCTCTCCCGATGCCCCGACCATGAAACCAGGGATGCCGACAACACCGATGTCACCCTTCTCCCTGACGAAATCTTTGTCTCCTCTGTCGATACCCTCCTTGCATCCCAGATCAAAGAAGGATGCAAAACTGACACCATGGCCCTAGCGGCCATCCAATCCTTAAACCCAACTCTTCCCATCGCCGGAGCCTTCCGCTCCTGCCTCTCCCCATGGCAAACTGTCGACAGGATGCTTACGTTCAACGGGTGTGTCTATGCTCCACCCAACTCTCGCCAAGCCATCTTGGCCAAACACCACGACCATCCCTCTGCCAGTCACCCCGGCATCCAGAAAACTCGCCAACTCGTCTGCACAGAGTTTTGGTGGCCCGCAATGGCCATGTACATCCACTCCTACGTCTCCGGCTGTGCTATCTGCCAGCAGAACAAAGCCAACACATACCCAACAACTCCCCTGCTCACCCCCATTCGCTCCACCTGCTCCCACCCTTTCCAACAGATCTCCTGTGATTTAATCATGGACTTACCCCCCTCCGAGGGGTTCAATAGTCTCCTGGTTGTGGTCGACCACGGACTTACAAAGGGGGTGATTCTCTGCCCCACAAAAAAATCTATCACCGCTGCTGGGATGGCAACCCTTTTTGCCCACAAAGTATACTCTCGTTTCGGCCTCCCTGACCACATCATTTCAGATCGCGGCCCCCAGTTCGCCTCCGCCTTCTCCAAGGAACTCGCCCGTATCCTCAATTACAAACTCGCACTCTCCACCGCCTTCCACCCACAGACGGATGGAGAAACCGAACGGGTAAACCAAGAGATAGAAACCTATCTCCACATCTTCTGCAGAGATTCCCCCGCCTCATGGGCAGATCGAATTCCTCAAGTGAAATTCACACACAACCACCAACTCCACTCAGTCACCAACCAATCTCTGTTCTTCCTCCTCATGGGCTACAAACCTAACCCTCTACCCACTGTAGTTCCATCCACCCAAGTTCCTGCCGTCAAGGTCAGACTCCAACAACTGACCTCAGCCTGCAATGAAGCTCTTGCCTCTCATGAGCTAGCCCGCCAGACCATGGCAGCTAGAACACGTCGCCCCTTCTCCCCATTCAAGAAGGGCGACCAGATTTGGCTAGAAGCATGTAACCTCTGCCGAGAACTCGCTAACCCCAAGTTCTCTCCCAAAAGAGAAGGACCCTTTGTTATCTCTGACGTTCTTTCCCCTATCATGTATAGGTTAAAACTCCTGATGACATGGAAGATCCACCCTGTCTTCCATGCTTTCCTCCTATCGCCCTATCAGCAGAACACTATTTACGGCCCGCATTTCAAAAAGAACCTGCCGGATCTCATCGGCAGACAGGCGGAGTTCGAGATAGAAAAGATCATACGGCATAAAGGTGCTTCAGATAAGCATCGTTACCTAGTTCGGTGGAAGGGATACTCCGCCGATGATGACTCCTGGCTTCCCGAAAGGGAATTCAAACATGCACGGACCACCCTGTCCGCATATAAGAAAGCAAACCCCCACGCCTTCTCTACTTAGTCTCTCTCTCTCTCTTTCTCCTCCTCATTATAGTACCAAAAGAACAAAAGAAAACTGTCATGAACACCATCCCTGCCTCCTCTGTATCTCTCTCTATTTCTACTGTTTCCTCTCTACGTTCGTCTCCTCATATCTCTTCCCCTCTCGCTGACAACGTTACCTCCGCTGAGGACTTGTCTGCTACCATAGAGTCCATAGCCTTCCATGCCTCCGTCATTTACAACCCCCTTTCGTCCCCTCCACAGGTCCCTGACTCCCCGCTCCCCCTAGAAGGCCGCTTGCCTTCACCAGAACTTCCACCGGTCTCCTTCGCTACCATCGCTCCTGCTCCCATCCTCAGCATGGATGTTCCCCTATATGCACATCGTATGCATGAAGACTACCCCTCTCGTGAGGACATGCAGGAACTGGCGTCTGCTCTCACCGATTCCCACTTGATGATTCCACTGCAGTCCTTTGTCGAAGATGCCTCTCCCATCGAGCTTATCTCAAAGCTCTATCTACAGATCGCCTGTCTGAGCCTCATCCCCCCTCATCCCTCCGCCGCTGAACTGGCCCTCCTCGGGACTGTCATCTCCTCGATCCACCGAGAAGCACGCACCACCATCCTCACTCTCGGATACCAACTCGGCGCCCTTGAGTTCTTCCAGGACCTAGACAGATACCAGCGAGAGATGGCTACCCGCCAAGCCGACTGACGCTGCGCCGCCTCATCCTCCTCCTCCCTCGCTACCCCACTCAACGAGGAAGAGATAGACTTCCTTGAACGAGCAGAAGCTATGTGGACCGGTAACGACAGACGTACTCCCCTCCTTCCTTCTCACCCACGCTATAGAGAAGCGTGCTACGAATGCCACAGACTCAGTCACTTTCAGACCAACTGCATGGTGTACCAATGTCCTAGCTGCCTTCAGTTCGCACCCGGACATCCACAAAACCGCTGCCCTCTGTGACGACCTCCTGTGCCTATCCCATCCTCTTCGTCCTCCTCGTGGGGCTTGCGATCTCCTACCATCCACAGGAACAGGCGTACGCACCCTACTCCTGCAATCCCAGTTTCTCCCCCTCACCGGCGAACGAACCGATATCCTCGCCGCCGAGCTTCCCCCGTTGAAACCCATGACTATGGTAATGACGACTGCAATGACGTCTTTGATGACGCAGCTTATGCTAACATGACCGGATCCCCCGGAGCAGGATATATCGACCTTTAGGGAGTAAGGGTCGTCAGGGACTCCCACCTTAACAGGGGGGTAATGTTACGATATGAGACTCGGTCTCCTATCCTCTTTTTCTTTTTACTTTTACTTAGCTAAGTCTCGATTCGGTTCTCATCACCTTCGGACCTCAGGTACGCCGTTACTACCTCATGTACCGCCTCCCCGGTTCCTTCCACTTCTTCGTCCTTCTACGACGTTCCATGGAACCGTTGTATTATTAGATATGACTCGTCGTGACTCAGCCCTTATCTCGCTGACTCACTCCTTATCTTTGACGCTGACGCGTCCCCTTACGTAACCCTCCTGGTAGCTGTATTTAAACCTCGTGCTCTCGCTTGTATTTCCTTAAGCTTAGTCTTCTCGAATACTACGAGTTACTTGGCCTCCTCACTCCCCTCGTCGTCATCCACAGTGACACACTCAGAGTTTAAGGGCACTTCCTGAAAGTCTCTTTCCTTGACCTTCGTCCCGGATCTAGGGAATCCCCTTAGACTCCTACCTTAGACTCCGTGGGTCTTCCCAACGAGTAACCTTCGCCTCCGGCTGTAGGCATTGGACCTACGCTCGTCTATGTACTCGGCACTAGACCAGTACTTGCAGTACCTCGAAGTCCTCTCTTGTCGTACTCTCCTAAGTCCACCTCATTCGTCCCGCGACGAGGCAGTTAACTCACTCAAGATCCTGTCGGTTCTAGCCCGACGTAACAGCCACCAGAAGTCACACTTGAGGATGGCCTGGGTGTGGAAGACACCCATGTGTTCAGAGAGGGGTGAGAAGTGGGTGGAATGAAGAAGCGAAGAGCATGTAGCAGGTGGTACATACATGTGATTATGATAGAAGAGGTGGCCATTGGTGAAAGACCAGTCAGAGAGGGAGGAACAAGGGAACAAGGAGGAGCCTGAGGAAATGGTGGAGAGAGCATCAAGGACTAAGGGGTCATTGGCAGAGGAATTTTTGATGTGGGTAGCTAATGAGAGGTTGAGGGCGTTGATGATGACAGGGTTGGGAATGATGGAGGAGTCTAGGTTGTCAGAGGAAGTGTCTATGGGGTCATGGCGAGAAAGTGCATCAGCGGGGCCCATCTTAGAACCTGGAGAAACCTTCCATAGGATGTCAAAGTCTTGGAGGAAGAGTGCCCAACATGCCTGTCTGTAAGATAATTTATGAGGGTCACGAATATACAGTATGAAAGATTTTTATGGTCGGTGACAATGGTAATGGGAAGAGAGGAGCCTTGGAGATATCAGCACCATTCCATTAAAGCAAGGATGACCGCAAGGAGTTTGTGGTCATAGATGTCATAATTACATTCCACAGGGGCAAAGGTTTTGGAAAAGTAGGTGATGGGTTGGAGGTCACCATTGACATTGGTTTGCATGAGAACAGCACCAGCAGCTAATAGGGAGGCATTGGTCATGACAGAGAAGGGTTTGGCAAGATTGGGGAGGGAGAGAACAGGGGTGGAACAGAAGGAGAAGATTGGAGTGGAAAAGGTGTGTTGTTGGAGGGGGGACCAAATCCACAGTTGGTCCTTCTGTGTCAGGAGGGTAAGTGGGGCAACAATGTTTGAGAAGTTGGAGATGAATTTACAATAGAAATTAGTGAAGCCGATAAAAGAACGAATTCCTTTGACGGAGGTGGAAGGTTTCCAATTGCAGATGATGACGAGTTTGAGGGAATCCATGTGGAGTTCCCCTTGGCCGATGATGAGACTGAGGTATTCCATGGTTGGTGTGTCAAAGGAACATTTGGAAATTTTCAGAGATAAATTATTTTCTTGCAAACATTGGAGGATTTATCGTGTGTGTTTGTGATGGAGGGTGAGGGTTTCCTTGGTGTGAAGTCCCAAGTTGTCCATATAGATTTTTAGCCATCATTTGATGATCATATCAGCAAAGATGTGATTCATGAAAGCTTGAAAGATGGAGGGTGCATTGGAGAAACCAAAAAACATGCAGGTTGGCTCGAACAGTCCTAAGGGGGTGATGAAGGCAGCCTTCCATTGATCAGTTTCTCAGATGCAAATGTTATTGTAGCTCCAGCAAATGTCCATCTTAGTAAAGTAGTCAGCATCTTTCATTTTGTCGATAAGGTCTGATATGAGGGGTAAAGGATAGGTGTTGCAGATAGTATGACTATTAAGGTAGTGGTAGTCCTGACATGGACAAAGGGATCCATCCTTCTTAGGGACGAAGAAGAAGGGAGAGGCTTAGGAGACTTTGACAGGATGATATGACCGGTCTTGAGATGTTCATCGATAAAACTTTGAAGGGCGATCTTTTCTGCTGGATTTAGGGAGTAGATTTTGGCGATCTTAGGAATAAAGATGTCTTTGAGATTGATAGTATGGTCGAATGGGCGATGAGGGGGAAGTTGATTGTGAGTTGATTTAGCAAAAACATTGGCAAAATCAGCACAAAAGGCAGGGATAGAGATGTTTTTTTTCTTGGTGGTGATACCAAGTTCTGTGGAAATGGTGATTTTATTCACCGACTCTTCAAGAAAGCCATTCAGGGGAGGATCCTCATAAAGAGACCTCTCAACCCTTTCAGGCTGGCAAGAAGGGAAGGTGAGTGTACAGGTGTGCCAGTTGATGATAGGATTCCAAGTTGTTAGCCAAGGGGTACCAAGGATAATTTGTGGTTGTTTTTGATGGAGGACGAAGAGTTTGGTGGGGAAAGAAAGTGAGTTGCAAGTGATGGATACATTCATGGTCCAGTTGATTCATCTGGAGTGATTCTCTGAACTGTCTATGTTGAATGTGAGGATTGGTGAGTGGAGATGTTTGAGTGAAAACTGTCCTTTTGGGAGGAGTTGGGGGTCAATAAAGTTCCCAGTTGCCCCGGAATCAATCAGAGCAGTGGTGTTGACAGTTTGTTATATAGTAACTTTGAGATGCAGCGTTCTATTGTTTGGCAAAGCTACAAGTACATTGGGAGGAGAAGTAGATGTTGAAACTACTTCTCTGTTCAAAAATCCTTTACTTCCTGGATCTTGGTGACTATTACCCCATTGACTGTTTCTCCAGAATTTTCCTTAGGGTCCTCTTTGTAGCACATCTTGAGGACCGAGAGGATTTCCTTTTCATCCTTTCTGCCAGTGTGGAGAGAGTTCACATAGAGTTCCAAGGGAGAGCTAGGTTTTGGGATGGTAGGGAGAGGGCGAGGGGTGGTAATGGGGGGGGCAGTGGTGGTGGTGTGAACATGGAGGGTATGAGAGGTGGTTGGGGTGGGGTTGTTGGTCTTTCTGCAGTTGCACACGTCGTGACCTACAATTCAGCAGTGGAAGCACCTTCCTTCTTTGATACACTTTGCTCATTTGGTGGGAGTGAGCTTAGTTAGAATGGTGGTTGCATCCACATCCATGGCATTGGGGTCTCATGGAGTGCGATTGTTGGAATAGAAGGTGGTGGGACTGGTGCCAGTGTGGAGTGCTTGGATTCTCATTTTTTGGGTGTGAAAGGCCTTCACTTTGGTAATCCAGTCTATGATGGTGGTGGGGACTGTTAAACAGCTGGATCAGACAGCTGGAGTTCACTGTCAGAAAGTAAGGAGACTCGACAGTGAACTCACAGGATAATAGGATTCAGTCATAACAATGATACACAACAACAATATGCCATAGTATGGCGCAATGAGAGAGGTGTGACTCATCTAGGCACAACTTAGCTAGGCATAACTCACAAGTGTGCAATCACTGCATCTAATACTCCCCCCTGATTGCGCATCTCTTCATATCCAGTCCTAGCTTCCCCTGATTGCTCCCAATCCCATACAAGCACAGAATTGCTCCACTTTAAGGCGAGGGAGTGCCTTGATGAGCAGATCTGCTGGCATCTCACCAGTAGGCACATAGATGGGCAAAATCAACCCTTGATTGACAACATTATGTAGCCAGAACCATGACAGGTCAAGTTGCTTCATGTGCCCATGGTGCTCCAGATGCTTAGCTACCTGGATAGCAGATTGGTTATCCATGAAGAGAACTGAAGATGCAGCCATGGTGAATCCAAGTTCCTGTAGCATCTTATGCATCCATACAATCTCCTTGCCTGCTTTACATGCAGCCATGTACTCTGCTTCCATAGTGGAGAGAGCCACTATAGACTGGCGCTTCAACATCCATGAAACAGCTCCAGTACTGATCTTGACCACATATGCACCAGTAAAGCGTCCAGTGTCCTTGCAACCGCCATGGTTGGCATCAGAGTAGATGGAAAATAGCTGCAACTGGGATGGGTCTGGTGCATAGGTGATTGCATAGTCGATAGTCCCTTTGATGTAGCACATGAGATGTTTGATGGCATTCCAATGGGCTACACCAGGGTCTGAAGTGAAGGAAGCGAGCTGACCAACAGTATAAGCAATATCAGGATGAGTGGTGCAGGAAAGGTACTGCAAGGAGCCAATAGCACTGCCATAGTCCACAGAGCGCATGAAGGTGTGCTTCTCAGTAGTCCTAGGGCTCTGATCGCATGACAGGCAGAGTCCAGGAGTCATGGGTGTTGAAACAGGCTTGCAATCGCTCATTCCATAGTGCAATAGGATCTCAGTGCAGTACTGAGGCTGGGAGATGGATAAGGAGTGTTTGGAGCGATTGCAATCAATTCTGATGCCCAATAGCTCTGTGGTGGGCCCCAGATCATGCAGTTTGAAGTGACCGCTGAGATCTGCAATGGCCTGCTTGATTGCAGGCAGGGACTTCGATGCAAATATCATATCATCAACAAAGACAGGCAGAATGATGTGAACATCACCTCACACGAATATATAGACGGTAGTATCCAAATATGTCTGTTTGAAGCCCATGGACTCGAGAGCGGTGCGCATCTTGCAATTCCAGCAATTTCCACCTTGTTTGGTGCTATAAAGCGACTTCTTCAGCAAACAGACCATATCTTTTGCATTTCCCTCAGCAAATCCTTCTGGCTGCTCCATGTAGACATCACAGTCCATATCGCCATTCAGATAGGCATTGGAGACATCCACAGACCACAAATGAAGGTCATGGAGTGCAGCCAAGGCAAGAATGATATGCAGGGTCAGGAGACGCACCATAGGGGCAAAGATCTCGAGATATTTGAATCCAAGGTGCTGGGAGAAGCCTTGGGCAACCAAACGACCCTTATAGCACTCAAAAGAGCCATTAGCATGATACTTCTGGGTAAATACCCATCTGAAACTGATCACTGGTCTGTTCTTCAGTTGTGGCACCAGAATCCAGATG
>JBBPLO010001358.1:0-10951 GCA_038089835.1 Retiboletus flavoniger | reverse complement strand
GACTATGCATACGGTACACTCGTGCACTTTTTTTGAATATTTTCAAATTCACACCCTGGGACTATGATTGGACTTTGGAGGTATATTTTACTCTGGACTCTCCTATGGCTAAAGGAAACCGATTACACATTATTATCCGGAGCTGTTCGTAGCTGCTTACGCGATGATTGTCTTCTGATGATCTTACATTACCTTGGGGGGACGAGCTAATATAATCGTATGACGTAATACGTGGTTGCGTTATCGTTGTCCGCCTTGCCTTGCATGGCAGCCAACTGACGGATGGCAGTAGTACAGGATTCTTTTCATGCGACCGGAGGTTTGGGAGCCTTGTTGACTGTAGCATTAGGGAAGAGTTGTGGGCCGTGGCTGATCGCCACGGCCACTCAAATGCTGGCCAAGCACGAACAACCATGTTACCCGAATGAACCCTCGTTTCGTATGTGAATGCAATTTGCGTCCATGAAGAATATGTCCCTTGGCGGGGAATGAGCTGTGACGACTGGTATTTTTTCGGTCTGTGTTGGGTACTCCACTAATGATGTTCTTCGCACTCCCTAAATGCTCATGCAAGAATAGTCATCATGATGGGATTGACCGATCGAGCCCTCAGAAATTATCTATTCCACGGGCTCGTTGCATAACTTTTCAAGTTGTTTCTCGTTTCCTTCACATATCCGTTTCCTTGTGAGGATTGCAGAACGACCTCGAACTTCATGCGAGAAAACTCGCTTGACGGTCCTATGTTAAGCTTGTGCTGCAACATTCCGACGTTAGATATCTTTTTTTGGGTCGATACTTCCAATGTATGTACCATGTCGTCCTAGCTCGTGTCGAGGGAGGGCTGCAACTGGCAGACTCCTCGTCTTGCTCGCGTTGCTCCGGTGTGGAGCACTTGTGGTGAAATAAGCAGTCGCACCGTGGGTGACATAATTACGAGCAAAATGTCCTCAGCCAACCACACATAACACTTATCAGCATGATCATAAAGTTTGGAGGTCTAGCTCAGGAGCATCCTGCTCCAGGGAGTCAGATTGGACGATCAATAAATCCATCAATCAGCAATCAAGCTATCGGGCCAGAAAGAATCCGAGTTGTAAGGGGATTGGGTACCCACGAGCGCTGGCATACCTGAAAAACTGGAAGCATACATCAGATCCGTCCTGCATGCGATCATGCGCACTATTTGTCAACGACAAGAACCCAGATCGATCATTGTCCTTGAACAAATAGCGCGTGCGATCATTCGTTGCGACGACAAGGCACCGAGGCACCGAGCCCAAGGTAAAGAGTCGTAACCTGTGTCATGGTTTGACAACGTCTGGTCACCGATGTGCATGGTGGGAAACAAAACGATGGAAGCAAGCTGTTAATCTATATACATTATATTACATAATCTCCGGTCCCTGCCGAATACTTGGCTTGCCCAAAGAGTTCAACGAACGTCTCGGGGAAAGAAGAACTACATTTTCTTTACTCTTGGAAGTTCGCATACAGGTGTAAGTGACCTGAGTCCAAACCGCCCACATCCACCGTAAACCAACCTCTTTCCACCGGGACTTCAACGTTCAAATGTTCAAACGTAGTCCGTCATGCAGACACTTGGTTGACCGACTTATTCGACGGGTAGATCGCATTGAAAACTACCTCGCTGACGTGGTCATCCGGCTAAGCTACACGCCTGGTCTGGATAGCCGGGTTAGCTATCAATACACGGAGTCATATCCCTCCGAATCGGCATGAACCGATGGAATCGCAGTGCCTGGCTCGTCTCAATGGTTTCGTCGGATGCACATACAAGCGAGCTGATTAGCATTCCTGGTACCTTAGTATTCGGTATCTAGTATCCACATGCAATGTTTCTAACTTGCATCGAGATATTACTATTTTCGCCGTTGCCAAGTCCTCCTCGGATCTGTCTGAGAGGACCAGCTTTACATATTCTTTTCCCCCCGAAAGACATCTTGATAGAAGCGGACTTGGATGTAAAGGATTCGGAGGAAACGTAAAAGTCAAGCAGAGTTTAGCCATACACTGTAGGGTACATTGGCAGTTCGAATCGTACTAAACAACAGAAAAGAGCGAGCTCCGAGCCCAAAATTACACAGACGTGCCATCGTATGAGATAAATAGGCGACCAAGAGGAATGAAAAGACGATGAAAAAAAAACCGAGTCAGAAGTGTCATGCGATCATATATCTTCGACGAACTTCGAACCTGCCTGCGTCCAAACGGAGGCACTGGACATCGCTGAACGATGACCGTGACGGTGATCGTCGCGAGGGGAGTGTGCCTCATGGCTCTCATCCGCGCTCGCGCTCCCCCTCGGAGACGACACGGGGGATGACAAGGGCGACTGAGACCGCTGCAAGCCCACGTGCGACGTCGTTTTTGGGAACGGGTCGGAATACGTATACGCATACGGTGCAGGGATAAACCCGCTCGCCGTATCCGACAAAGGTGACTCGACGACGCGGACGCCATTACCCCTTGTGTCGCGCGGATCCTGTTTGAGAACTGGGAGAGACCTCAGAGGGCCTCCAAGTTCGGCATTAGCACCACCTTCGTGATCTGAATGAGAGGCCCATTCGTCATCTGAGCCAGCTCGGATCCAACCGCGCCCACCTCGTCGCCCTCGCCCTCCACCGGTCTGCCACAACTGTTTCACCTTGTCACCGAGCGAGCCCAAACCGCTGGAGGTCGATGGCCCTGCAGAACTCGAGCTGGAGTTCAAGGTTTGCTCGCGTGTGCGTCGATAGCGCTCTCGGCGAGCGACACGCTCTTGGTCTGTGGGTTCATGATGACGGAGAAGGTAAAAGACCGCTGCACAGCATACGACGATCAGGACGCTCAGCGCCACTACGAGCCCGATGAATGCTGGAGGGCAAGAGGGAGAAAGGGAACGTGTAAGCCCATGGATGTCCTACAAAGTCGAGCGAAATGAGTGCCCACCGCCCTGAGAGCCATCGATTTCAGGGACTTGACGGGTTCCGAGGTGCATCGCCTTGTGGTTGCGGAATGGTTGAACGACTCCTCGGAAGAGGATTGACTCGGATGCGGGGGTTATGCGTTTCATTTTTGAAGTTCTTTTCTCTCCTTGGGATTGGGAGGGTGGTTTAGAGAGCAGTTAGAGTGGGCATCCGAAGAAGAGTGGCTGCTCGACAGAGGGTGCACTTTTCGCCGCGCGGTGAGCACGCCCCGTGAGCGAGATAAACTTGGTGAAGCCTATTTGATGTCCTTTTATGGAGACTCCCGCTGGAGGTACACACGCACGGAAAAAAAAGTCAGTCGACCTAATAGAGTCGTTCAGTGCTCTAAAAGGCGGATTCAACTTTATTGCTTGCAACGGGCGATTATCCGGTTATCTGATTAGCTGGGTAACTATGTAACCTACCAGTCGGCCGCCGTTATCCCACCTGCGTACCCATACGTATATCACTCACAACCGTAATCGTCACCTGCATAAAACTACTACGCAACTAGAAGGATGCTCTTCAGAAGACTCGAACTCTCGGCCAGCTATTACATACTTACCTCATAATTATGTAAAGGTGTCATGGAGCCGCATCGATAACACATCAACATTCAACCTCGTGCCATTGGCCGGCAGGGGCGCTTTCCTTTTCATTTGAGCCTTTCAGTTTGGCTGTCACCGACATTGCTAGCCAGATAGCCAATGTAAGTCTCTCCCTAGTTCCACAGTGCGCGAACATACGATGGTCTGCAGTGTATTACATAGAAGCTCTTTCTTTTTCTGAGGCTAGCCTTAGGGATTCACTTCTAGCAAGTTCTACATACCCGTCCGAGGTTAGTCACCTCCAACAAGTTAGACAGTCACTTGGCTACACGACTTATAAATAGGTATGGTGTCAGAGAAAATGCGACAAGTCACGATGCTGATGTGCAAAATGCATTGAGACGTTACACAACGGCCAGGTAGACTATGTTGCGGTAGTCTTTGCTGACCTGACTGGCATTGCAGCCACGTTTAGTGACCCGGCCCCATACAAGGGTTAGTCAGGCCTGACTACAAGACCTGAATCCGGGACAACTGTGACTGATTTCAGTCTTTTGAAGATCTAGCTCTACTTCGTACTTGTCATCTACTGCTTGTCACTCGGACACGCACGGTTTATTCAAACTACAGCAAGCAACACTAAGCAGATCAGCGTACAAATAGAATTCGCATCAAAGCAGGTTTAATCGACCGGGAAAGTCCCGGGATCAGTGGGCTCAGTGATAGCGACCTCTTTAAATCCCTTCGTTCCCCAGAATTGCTTCACATTTTCGTGTTCGGTCACCTTTGCGAAATGGGCAAAGACGGAGGGGTACTGCGCACGTTCGGCGGCGCCAAGCGGTGCAAATGCGGCGCCGTAGACCATCCCGGCCAAAATGAAGTCGGCGAGGGTAACAGAGTCCGAGACCAAGTAACCAGAGGGACGCGCCGCGAGGTATGACTCGACATAAGTCAGGGCGCGAACCAGGCGTTCTACCTGCTTGTCGTGGGCCTACCGTGAACGGGTCGATCAGTAAGGAAGCGATGAATCCGTGGCTCAATGCCTACCTCGCGACTGAATGGGCCAGCGAAGCCAAAGACCAGACCCATGATGCTGTGAGTAGGTCCTGCTATCTCTTGTTCCGCAAAGTGAATCCATTGATCAATAAGTGCGATTTCTTTCGCATCGGAGCCCAACAGGTTAACCTTGGTCCCGAGACCGCACACTAGAATGAGTGAGTTCTTGATATCTGGCAACTTGAGCTCTGCTCACAGTAACGGGCGATCGGCGAACTCTCAGTCAGCTTGAATCCGTCGGAGCCCTCGAATGCAGGAATCCTGCCATAAGGGAACTTGGACGTAAACTCCGCCGGTTTGTTAGAGAAAATCCACTCAGGTTGCTCCAGCTCCAGCCCATTGAGAGCGGCAACACTGAGAATCTACGAACAAAAGTCAGAGAATTGCTGATGTAACCCGCAGAGGCTTACAATTTTGGTAAGAGGTTGGCGAGGTGAACCCCAGAGAGTCCCGATGGGTGCCATGTCTTCAGAGTTCAGCTTCGAAGCAGATTACCAGGTAGGCTAGAATGATGAGTGGATGCGGAGAGTCTCACCCAGCATACCCCTTTATACTTTTCTCTGATGATCAATGTCCTTATAAATCGAACGAATATTCTACTGATCCTCCGCTAACCCTGTTCTTGAGAAAAGGAAGGCCGGAGGCTTTTATGAGTCAGACAACCTGCAGAACAACCCTGTAACGTAACACGGTAGGGAGAGACTCTTGTTGTTTTGGTTGGCTGGCGTAAGCCCAACACTACAATTATCCCTTTTTCGTCCAGCCTCACCTTCCAACGTACAATATCAATCCGTTGTCGGGTGAGTCACAGTTATGCGTCACTGATCGCCAAGCCATAGTCGCTGACACAGCACTCATTAAGCATTAATCACAAGTTCACAACGTTGCGCGCGTTCGTGGATCGTGCTGCATTGAAGTGAGCAGCTCTGTAACGCCAACAAATATGTATCAGCGGTGTCCTGGTACACTTCCTCCAAGGAACGACTCATCAATCAAGTCGGGCGCTCAAAGTACTTACTGCTGGTAAGCTGATCTTCAGGTATGATGACTCAGTATTCAGTACTCTTGGGTTGGTCAGCTTACTGTGAGCCAAGAGTTTTTTACTTTCAAGTTTGACGAAAAAAAAAAGTCGCATTTGCGCCCGGATTTCCAGCCGCATCGGGCAACATTGTCGATCGAGTCACTTTGATAGGGGTAAACATACACAATCACCCGTTATTCTGACTAGGCCGTCAGCAGTACGAAAACTCTGGGCAGAGGTCTGCGCACAGAATATAAAAGGGTTAGCGTAGTTTGCATGCTGTAAGACACTCTTTAGGATCGCTCAGATGCTCTTGGGCCAACCGGAGGGCTTTTTCGGTCGTGTAAGAGCTGTGGTGGAGTCATCAAGCGATAACGTTACGACTGTGTTTGCGTCAGTGATCCGAGTACCAGTCTCCGCTTTGACTTACTCATGCCGGCAAGCAATTGTCGAGTCACACTCTGTGTCGTCATGGTGGTACTCCACGCCACATTGATACAGATATGATAGTGACTCACGCGGGGCCATCTGCGAAGACGCTATGACTCGTTACCGCTTTCGTAGGCCATTCGAGAGCTGTGATCGGAGGACGGTCGTTGAAAAAGACAATTAGGGTCCTTCCAAACGAGAAATAGGTGCAGCATCCCAAAGCCCGCCGTTCAAAAAGTTGATGGACCCAGTGCTGTTTCACCTCTCATCCGTAGTCACCTTTTTATAATGAGCAGGAATGTGTCATGGGTGCCATACACGTTCGGCAGTTCCGTGCGCAACACGCGGCAGGGAAAATCGCGCCAGCCAGAACAAAGTCAGCGAGGGTCAGAGTGTCCAAGGCCGCGTGACCGCGCCGCCAGATGCGACTCGAGGTAAGCAAGGTCGCGAGCATGGCACTCAACATTTCTATCAAATGACCTATAGCAAGTGCTTGGGACATTTGACCAGCATCAGCAATAATTCTAATCCTCGCCTCGAGGTTGAAAAACTCAAATCAAGCGAGGTCACAAACAGCGTTCTGGAATCCAGCCAGTGCAATTTTTTAGACAGTTTAGACGAACAAATCGAATTACCACATCCCATACTGTCTGTCCGATCTACGCAGTGTACGGATGCCCATATACTCCTCGTCCTCTCATGCGTTATAAATGTTCCACGTCTGGACCCAAACATCATCATTAGCACCCATTCAAGGTCGCGACCGGAGCGGGTCGGAAGTAAAAAGCACTCACCTTTCTCCACAACAATCCCCAATGGTCATTGATCGGGCCTTCGATCCCCCACGCCATCCCTCTAAACCACCAAAAGTTGGCCACGATCAAAAAGGTCACGACACTAAACGCGACGCGCTTTGTACGGTCCTTCCACCGCGCCGAGAATATACAGTGATCGAGAATGTGGGCAGACATCAATACCGAGAAGTACAGCGTCGGGAGCTGTCGAAGGGAATCTCAACGAGGATAAATAAACAGAGGTGGAGTACGCACGTAGTGGTGGACATAGGTCACCCGGCCCATGATAAAGAACGGGGCTGTCGAGCATATCCATCAGATACAACCAAGCCACAACCCTCTCACGACGTACCATAATGCAAGAACCAGCCAGAGAATGCAATTTTGCCCACGTACAAAAAGTGACCCCACCCCTCTGTCACCCTCATCAGAGACGCATACAGGTACTGGGGAACGGAACCACTCACGCGCATCCATGTCGACGTATTTACGCTGTTGACGCAACAAATAAAATCCCAGCAACAAGAGGGATGCAATGACGCTCGCGGAGCCACCCCACCAGATGATCGGTGTTCCCAGGAGATAATATTTCGGTTGATTATCGCCCCACCCACACATCCGCAAACCTAACCGCATGAACGGCCAGTCCGTCGGACTCGACGCCAGAATATCCTCCTTGTCCGGGTCCGGGATGAGCGCATTGTTGGACGTCATCATCGCCACGTTGAGATGCCAAAAGTCGCGCAAGAACGGCGACTTGTATAATTTCATATCGCCCGGGGGGACTGAAAGAAGAGTGTCAGGAGGATACCCGACAAAGAACACACCACACGCACGGCGATCGTTCCAGTGACTCTCTACATTCCAATGCGTATGCGCACTACTCGGATCATTCGCTGGCACGCAGCTGACCTCGATCTGTTTGAAACCCCATTGCGGCAAAACAGCGTTCGCGGCGGACAGATAACATCCAAGCACCTGGTGTCGGAACCGCAGTCTGGTCGTAAGCGAATGTACGCGGGTGACATGGCCATGGCCGCCTTGACTGATATTGTCCACGATTTCGACTACCCAATGATCATGCGTGTCTCCGACAGTCGCGTTTCCGTAGCAAGAAACTTCATGGTTAAGTTTAGTGATGGGTGCTGGGATCGGGTGTGAGTGGAGGTTTCGTGTCGTCGGACCATGATGAAGTCGTACGACATCGCCGTGGCCAAGATACCTGAGCGGATCATTCGGACTGTATTCGGGCTCGCCCCAAGTTGGAAGCACGGTCCAGTGGTTGTTGTCATCTTTGTAGTGATAACATGTCACTTGTTGTTGGGCGGAACCGAGAGGGTACGTTTGAACGTGCGAGTGGAGTAGGCCACCACCCCAGCCCATATTCTTGAGCGTGACTTTGGAACCATACGCAATCTCTAATGCGTGTTGTCTCGTGAGCACGATCAAGTCATCGAAATACGGTGTGACACGAACCAAGCGGGTTCTTATAGAAATCATTGCCGACAAGATGTGCTTGAAAGAGCGAGCTCATCTGTGAATCGCCAGGGCCCGTGTGGTTTAAAATGAGAAAGTGTATTTTGAAGAAGCTCATGTAGACGAGAATGGGGAGGATGATCAGACAGGCAACCCGTGCTCCCCAATGGCGTAGTTGATCACGCTGTGAAAGAGGACATTAGCGGAGTATTAGTGGTATATATGCGCGGCGCGGCCTTACAGTGGACATGCGCAGATCACCAAACTTGTCCCAGAGGTCCTCGATCGTATATAGACCCACGACGGCGGTGACAAAGAATCCTATCCATTTGACGCTGTGCGGTTGAGGTTGATCATTGGACTGTTGTAAACACAACAAGTACCAACTCACCTTGTCACACAGCCAATCGAGATACCTGTCAGGGTAAGCCACACCCACCAGTCGAATGAAAATGAGCTATGTATCACATGCATGAGCTCTTCTGAACGATCTATACAAAACACACAGCCGACTCACTGATATTGTTGGTTATGGAATTTAGTGAGGAAAAAGACGGTGGTAAATGTAAAGAATAACAACATTGAATCCAGGAGAATAAACCGCGAGATACATAGCCATGCGACATCTAGGGAACCATGCGTTTACATCAACGACCATGTCAGAGAGAATAAACGCGACATACCGCACAACACCATGAGTGCAACCAAGTGACAGGCCCACGGGCTCATGCCCAACTCGACGGCGGTGTACCACCCGAGGGGTACGAGCGCAATACCATACGTCGCCACGATCACACGCATGGCCACATAGGGCACGCTCGCGGGGTACACCTCACCGCTCTTGAACTCAAAATTGCCATCATAACCCGTCAAGAGACCAGCGAGCCCGACGAGCATCTTGCCCAACGGCGGGTGAACGTCGAAATAAAATTCGCGTTTGAGGTAGTGGGACCCAAACTTGCCAAAGTGGGCCTCGTCCCAGACCACCGTGTTTGCGAGCCCGATTTTATGGAAGCGCGTCCAGCAGGAGAGCAAGGTGTATATTGCGGGTGGAACGTGTTCCCAGTTTTGTTGGATGAACTCGGTCTAGAGGTGGCATGACATAGATGCTCGTCAGTCAAGGAGAAGAGGGCGCTGCGGAGATAAACCCGTTCCCGGGAACGCACGATGGAGGTAGGCGGCGGCGTGTATGGTTTATGTATCCGCCCGCTATTGACTCGGCCGGTTGCGAGCCTCTGCTTGGAATACACGTCCTTTCTTTCGTCGTCATACCGCGTCTCCTTTTCCTGTTCGTCTCCACTCATAAACCCCCCACTACTCCCTGGTCCCCTGGCAATGCGCCGTCTCGTTGACGTGTCTTCGGGCATGTAATGCAGGGGTAAAGTTTCTTCGTGCTGGGCGGTCGAGCTAGTCCGAGGATGTGGTTGTGTGTGTTCAAAAGGATACGAAATCTCCTCAAATTCGGATGACGTTCGCGGCGACGCGCCGGGTGGGGCACCAAAGTTTATTTCAACTTGGGCTGGCTTCATCAGCTATTTGCCGGATTTTTCTCCACCTCGTGGAGCCTTGCTGCGGAGTGGATGGAATTGGCGAGGCTGGTGTAAGTGGAATTATACACGCAATGCTCGATCGTTGGGCGCTCAGCGACGGTGTACAAATTTGATACGTACACGTGGAGCGTTTGGGACCTTAAAGTGCCATATCCGAATTGCTACCTAGACTACGGCAGACAACAATTTGTATGAGCAGCAACTTTTTTTATACAACATATGAACTACGGAAATGTGCCAAGTCTGGACCCCAAACTCACCACCCTACTGGTGGCGAAGGTACTGAGCTGCATACGGGATCGATTAACATCCGTAACTTAGAGAGCACCCGTGCTTACCGGTCACTATTGCATGGTCACGCTCATATGGTTCCAATGTAATTTGAGCCATAGGCTTGAGTTTGTTGCTTCTGAGGGTCTGCACTTCTTGTGCGAACACGGCAGACGGTGCGATCGTCGAGTCGACGCAACTCGCTTTTATAGAGATGACGGCATGACCGCCATCCTTGAGAAAATACTGTGCATTGTGAACGACAATACGCGCTTGATCTGGCTGGGCGACGTCTGCGAAAATCACGTCGACGGTCGAGATGAGCATGCGATACTTGTTTGGCAGACGAGCATCCTCGACGATTGCTGGTGTCCCATTTTTCAGTGGACAACCTTGGTCATAATGGCGCCTACTCACGGATGACATTTGTTCGTTTCTTGGCCATGTTAATCAGGTCTCGACCTGATCGAGGTGAGAACTCGACCGCATATACAACACCGTCCTATGGCGTACGAAGGCACATTTAGCAACACGAGCGACAAGGCAACGAAAACACCCACGGGACCAACGATATCTGCCACATGGCTCACACTCGTGCCGCTTGCAGCACCCAAATACAACACCTTCTTGCCCGGCGCAATGAAAATGTCATCCATCCCACCCAACACACCTGCCGCCAACTTACTCCGGAACGGATTCCACACTCGATACTCCACCTTGGTACCTTCCGCCGCACCTTCGATCGTAATCCGTTTCTCCCCATAAACGCTCTCTCCTGGAACGAGGTTTTTAGTGACCAACAAGGAATCTTTGCCTTTAGCGATGAAAATCCCGGGGT
>JBBPLO010001357.1:0-10953 GCA_038089835.1 Retiboletus flavoniger | reverse complement strand
GACATGGGATGATCAGCATCATCACTCTCACCAACATGCCACAATGCACAACTCACCTCCTATGATTGCCAGAGCAGGATGAAGAGAGAAAGAGAGAGAGGAAGAGAGGGAGTAAGAATTTTATGCAGGCTACCGCCCAGCTTTGCTTCGTTGGTCAACTTTTAGTGTCTATCCCTACCAGAGTTACCTCGGTCTATCGGCAGTCTTTGGTATGGGTGGTATACAGTTCAGTGGTCTGTAGTGTGAAATGGGCGTGGTGTCTGAGAGCATGTTCGAATGATAAGTGGTACATCGGGAGCATACATAGTGAGACACTTTACAGAAAAATGGAATCATACTGTTTTGTTTTGTTTTTGTCTTTGTTTTTTGTTTTTCTATGGTTTTACTTTTATTGGCATATAGTAGGAGGAATGTCTGTTAGGCATTGTTTAGCGATATCGAGCAGTGAGACATAGAGGTCACTAGACTAATCCCAGGATAAAACAGAGGTTTTTGTATGTTTGAGAAAGGAAATGTATGTAGACTGGTGAAGTCCAGTTCTTTGTCATCCGGCTCATCAATGTCTTCTCCTGCCAGCTTGTCCAGGTTGTCGTTGTCTAGACTGGTTAGCTCAGTGACAGGGATAGTAGAAGAGAAGCAGGGATAGTAAGGAGTGAGACAAAAGGCAGCATATCGCAGTTTGGAGACCACCCCATCCAACTCGGCCAGGATGTATGACCTGCCGGCAGTCTGGCAAAGGACTACCATTGGACCTAGGTATCTAGGCTTCGTCTTCCGGTTGAGTTCCTTTTCGATGCAAGTGTTGTGGACTAAGACCAGACTCCCAGACTGGAAGTCAAAGTCCTTGATTCAGTTCTTGAAAGCGGCCTCGAAATGTTTGATAGACTCAAACCAAGCCTTGAGGACATGCTCACGAATAGACTCCAAGTCCTCCTGATGCTTTTGGAGCTGATGAGCTCACCATGCAATCAGGCTGGACTGAGACAGTGGATCAGTATCTGGAGGGGGAACGAGGAATGTAGCCTTGGAGAGGTCAAATGGAAAGAGCAGCTCTATGCTGTGGACCATGAAATACAGAGACAAACCGGTAGACCGGAGTATGGTAACCCACTCAGCCCAAAAGACCGAGTGAGCAGCAACATGCCAGCATAACTCCCCCCCTTGGGAAGTTTTAACGATGGCCTCCCAGACATCGTAATGACACTGTTTGACCAAACTGTTGGCTTGGGAGTTGTAGGGGGAGATGCGAATGTGTCTAATGCTGTATCAGTCAGCAAGGAAGTCTAGGGCCTGTACAAAGGTGGGACTGTTGTCAGTAACAATTTCAGATAGGAGACCCCACCGGCAAAGGAGGTCTTCGAATATGAATGATGCTAGAGCAGAGGCATTCTTGGAGTGGAGCATGCGCCACTCTGGATACGAGGTCAGTGCACACCAGGCCTGGATGATGTATCGATAACTGCTGGACCGGGGCATGAGCATCATGTCGAGGTGAGCCTTACAGAACAGGCCACCTATGACTGGTATGGTTGGGGGAATATGAAAACAGTTGGTTTGTTGAATTTGGCACTTGTGACAAGTGCAAAGGAACCATTTAACATCATTGACCAGCATCAGCCACCAGAAGTGGAGTAGGAGTCAGGTATGGACTGTGAAGACACCTTTGTGCCCGAGGTCATTGTGAGCCTCCCTAATAAGTCCATACCAGCGGTGCTCCAGTACAACCAACTGATGACGACCGTGTGGTTCTCAATGCCATAGGAAGTCATGGAGAATAAAGAATTTGGTGGTGGAGTTGACGAATGTTTGGAATTCTGTGTCAGAAAGGTTAGTGGGGCGTTTACAGGTCTCAAGAAACCCACAAATCAACCGAATGCATGATTCTCTAGCAATGGCCTTTGAAGGCCGGGGGATGATAGGAGAGTCCGGAGTAGAGACCAGCTGGGAAATGGCAGAAGAGAAAACGAATGCATAGATAGAAGGAATTGGCAGCGCTGGAGGCACTGGTGAAATAACGTAGTCTGAGGAGAGTAAGTGCGAAGGGGTGTGGTACAGTGTCTGTGGAATGGTGTGTGCAATGATGGGAGCAGCAGTAAAGGGGAATGTGCTATTGTTCAGTAAGGTTATGCAAAAAGAATAGGAATCGTCCAACCAATCCTTGACGTCATTGTTCTCAGGCGGGTCCTCTTTGGAATGAGGGTGCCAGAAGAGACCGTCGGGGCTGGTATGCTTTTCGGCCGGAATGTGATGAAGTTCCAAGTGGAATAAAAGAATGCTGGCGATCCACCGGTTGATGGTCGCGTTCGGCTGAAGGTCTGGGTTGTTAATCATGCCCTTAATGTACTTTGCATCCATCTTGACAATGAGATTGGTAACACTGAAAATGAAAACACAGACCATCCGGAGTGCCTGGAACAGACTGTACAGCTTGAGCTTAGCCTGGGAGTACCAGCTTTTGACACTCATCAAGCTGATGGAACAAAACCGGTTCGGATAGCATTTTCCATCCTCACCTTGCTGCGAAAGAATGAAACTGATAGCAATAACGGAAGTATCGATGGCTAAAACAACCTCCCGACCAGACTCATAGTCAAGCTGGTGGAGCGCTGGGGACTTTATGATCTTGTCCTTCAGATGGTTCATCATGTCGCACTGAGTGTCACCCCATTCAAAGGGAACGCTCTTCCAGGTCAAGTTGACCAACAGACAGGAAATAGCAGCAAAGTCACAGATAAAAATATACGAATAACTCCGCAGGTCCCAAGGAACCCATGGACTTGTGTCAAGTTCTCACACTCCAGCCAGTCCCAGATTTTCTGGACCTTGGCCTCATGTGCAACTTGACCATCAAAAGTACACTTGTGCCCAATGATAGTGGCATCTGGAGCAGTGAGGATGAACTTCTTGGTGGAGACCATAGCTCCGACGTTTTGCAGGCATTGTAGGATATGGTGGACTACTTGCAGATGTTCCCATATGAATCTCCAGATACTGGAGTTGGCAGGGATGGTTTCATAGGTACCGTCCGGAGTTTGGTAGCGGTTAGTGCCGGATTTGACCGGTAGGTCATTGACGAATGGCATAGTGTGGTGAGGGATTTTGTCCTGTAAAATGAAGGCCATATCAGCCTGGTAAATTTGGACAGCATTAGTGTGATCCATCAGGAGAGTAGTGAGATGATGGGGTCCAAGCGGACTGTTGAACGTAGTCATGTCCTGGAAGTCAACATGCAGCGGGCACTGGTCATAACCTGCAAACAGGTCCATCATACCGTAGACCATGTACCCACTGAAGGACTCGGCCAGGTGCTCAATGAAGGGGGGGACAGAAGAGTCCCAGATGGTGACAGCGTTTAGGGGTTGGAGGTCGTGGACGAGCCGGAGAGTCTTGCTGTCCTGCTTGAGCACGCAGAACCAGCAAGACCAGTAAGCAGCAGTGGACGGTTCATAGACTCCGGAGGTGATCCAGTCTTTGATGATTTGGATGGCTTGGTCCCATGAAGATGGTGGTATGGAAATATTGCGAAGGATCCATGGCATATGGGGGACTGTTGGAATCTTGACCAGTGGGAAGTATCGTTCATCTAAGCGACCTTGCTCAGTTGGAATCCAAGTGAAGGCCAACTCATGGTTTCGGACTAACCACCAGACCAACTTGAGCTCCTCAGGCCACAGCCATTTGGCCAGGTCAAGGTCAAGTGCGTCAGTGCATTCCTGTGTGAATCGAGTTCCCAGCACAAAGTCCAGGGGGTTAGCAGGTAATGGAATGAGACCGGCAAGAGGATCGTCTGGTAACCGGCGCAGAATGCGGTACTCCTCCTTGAGAGGAGCCACAACTGACTGGACCTTTTTTGCGACCGACTTGTAAGCCATTGAATGGGAAACAAGATCAAATGTGTAAAGGGAAGAAAGTGCAAGAATGTGTGACGAGGATGGAGTGGACTGGGTAGAGGATAAAAACTTGTAAGAAGGTGAAGAAGTAGCGGCAGGTAAGTCCAAATGCGAAACATGGAAACAAGACCAGGGTGGAGTGTACGAGGCAGATGAATAGAAAAACGAATTGGAAGGTCCATCAGCATCTGCAAGACCCATCTTGATGACAGACTTGTGGTTAGCACAGAATAGACTGCATTGGCAGCACAGACATCCTTTGGTCCAAGCGTGTGTCGGCAGTTTATAAATTTTTCCCAAGTTAGGGTCTTGGAGCGTAATGGTCTGTGCACCGTCAGGGAAATCATCAGTAGATGCACTCATAAGACAATGAAAAGGTCGGCCGAGTAGTAGGTCAAAGTTAGTCCTGGGGACTACCTGGACCTGGAGACAAACCTTGCCGGCTCTGAAGTCCAGGCGAAGGTTCTCAATGACACCGATGGTTGACTCAGTGCTAGCATTAGCATTTGACATTGTCATAACATGGTCTGACCAGACTGGAAGACCGAGGTCCGTCCATACCCGTTTAGGCATGGCAACGATGTCTGAACCAGTGTCTAAGACTGCGGTGATGGTGTGTCTGGTACCGAGTACCTTTGTGTGAAGTGACCATAAGGGGATGCTGTGATGTGCTACAATGAGGCTGTCATCGTTCCGGTGAACTTGGTCCCCAAATTCGCGCTCCACAGCACCAGGGTCATGACCAGCGAGTTTGTTGACCTGTACAATGTTAGTAGACACAGGGATATGCTTGGTAGTAGAAAGCTCCCAGAGTTGCTTGCAAACCTCCAGGGTGATGGACATGAGTTCTTTGACCAGGATCGAGATGGAAGTCTCGAGAACCCAGTCTAAGACGTGCTTCGGTGTGGTCTCGTCTTCTAGGGAAAGGTATATCTGAATTGCCCAGTTGGGGCAGTAGGAGTGATGTTAGTATGATCAGGGCGAAAGGGGATGTTACTTTTAGACGTGGATGGGGTTGGCTGAGGTGCCAGTGGTGTTGGGGTTGCAGGCCTCAACACTCCAGATGGCATAGGGCGAGCTGCTGAGATTGCCAGAGATACGATCTCCTCAGCAACTGCAGTCAGATGCAGAGCTGGGCGACCAGTCTTTCAAGAGGGCACCTCAACGCCATCAAAGCAGGCTTGCTTGCCTTTATCTTTAGCCTTGTCAGCCTGGAAACTAGCCCAGGCCTTGGCAATATATGGCTGAAAGTCAATGTTAGCGAGGGCAGGATCAGTGTCAATGTCCGGATCTTCGACCGGGACCATGAAGACCGACGGTTTGATGTCTAAAATGGTGTCAGTGTCAGGACAAGTGAGGGAGAGGAGTCCCGCAGTAATGGTAGTGGTGGTAGAGTTAGTGACCAGAGTAGTCATCTGGTCTAAGCTGTCTCGGAGGCAGCAAGTACCAGGCATGCGCAGAATACATCTCCCATTAGGGAGGTAGAGCCAGCCGTCTGTGCCTCAGGTTGCCTTTCTGGACTGTACATATGCTTCGACGTGAGGGCAGTTGTCCATGAAGTGAGCAGGGTCATCACAGAATGCACAGTTCCAGTGAACCGCACGCTGCACTGCAATGTTTTCTTGTTTTATGGCCAGGGCAGTGACAGGAGCTGCGACTGGTGCTGCTGCTAACAGAGTGGCTTGAGGAATAGTTGGTGCTGGAGCTGGCATAGCCCAGGTGGGGTAGTATGGCTGTGCTGCTGGGAGAGTGCAAAGAGCTGAGCTGGTCAGTAAGAATTTCATGGCATCCACAACGTCATTGACCAGGTAAGGGTCTGATGGGTGATGCATGGTCATAGTGATGAGTAGACGTTGGTGGACTTGGGTCTCAAGGTTGGCCAGTAGACCGGCCAGAAAGAGAGCATTATGGTCAAGGTCGGAGAGTTTTCCGGCGATGATGAGGAGCCAAGGGATCTTCAGGAACTTTCATTGGTATTTGCTGAGTTCCTCTAGGGTTCTCATCGGCTTAGCCCTGTATTCCTGAATGAGGTATTGAATATCAGCATGACAGTAATGGTTAGCTCCTTCGCAACCAGGATATAACTTTTTAACCACATTGACAAAGTCAGCCCATACTGCTGGAACGACGGTTGCTTCTCAGAGAAGTTCCCATCCCTCTGACTCTTCGAGGTCAGCATACCATATGGTAGCACGAACCATTTCGGCTTCCATGATACTGGTGGCCATGCCGAGTAGTTGGACATCTTCAAGGAAGCGCAGCAACAAGGCCAGCGTCTTCCTGTCAAATTTCAGGGCGTTCTGGGTGCTGTGCAGAGGCATCTGTGGTGGTTGTTGGTTCATTGGAGGTGCTGGTGGCATAGAGTGATGAGAGCTAAGAGGAGGGAGAGAGAGGGAGAAAGGTGTAGACAGGAGTATGGAGGATACAGTGGTGGAAGACAGTGTTATCGAGTGGACCAGCGTTAGTGCCGGCGGAAGCAGTAGATCTAAGTATGAGGTGGCGGATGGTTCTAAAAGGTAGGAGAGCAATGGTGTCGATGATTCTGTGGACAATGGCGACGATGAGGAACATTCGGAGGATAGCGGCGTGAGCAGTGAGGAGAAATGGGAGATGGGGAATGATGATTCTCTCGGTGGCGTGGACTGTATAAATGCCCCAGGGACCTGACCACTGAAACTTGGGAGCTTGGGTAAATCTCCCTGAGTTCGATTAGGGTCGGTGGTCTGGGCAGTAAGGGTCTGTAAAGAGACCAGTGACCGTTCATTAGTCTCAAACGGTGAAGGGGAATGGTTGCATGATGCAGTGGAGCAATCAAAATGGTCTATACTTAGTGGTGACGGGTCCGAGTCGTGGTCCGACAGATGACTGATGTCAAACTCGGATAATTCAGGGAGGTCGGAGCAGTTGTGTCAAGCATTATGAGGTGAGACTGGTTGCAGGAATAGAGAATCTTCGCTAATTTGCAAATTCTGGAAATGGTTGAGAAAATTTTTGAGTTCTTGTCATTGGGTGGTAGGTCGAAGACTTCGGCATCTGGAGCCTCTTTGTGAATCCCTCATGGTGGGCTCCAGTTGTAAAGATCCTGCTAAGGCTGGAGGGACTTGAGAAGTGTAGCCTACAAGTCCTGGCCAAAGGAAGGGTGAGGGGAGTGAATAGGTTCGCCCCAAAAGGGGCTTCCAGAGAAGAGGAAGATCAGAAATGAAGTCCAGTGAAGACTGGGCAGAGAACATATGGGCGGTGGTATGACTGGAAGACTGGTTGACGAAAGCATTGTCGGTGATGGAGGAAAAGAGATGTAGGTGTTGGACATTGGACATTGGACATTGGCAGAGACAATGACGATAGCGTTTAGCGTAGTTTGGACATTGTGAGCAAAAGGTCACTGTGTTGCAATATGCAATACAAAGATTTTATGGACTGGGCATACCTGTGTCCATAACTACGGCTTAAGCAATACTTAAGCAAAGTCAAAGATTAGTGTTTGAATGATGGGAGAAAGTTTGATGAAACAAAGATGACCCTTTCGGGCTGCCATGAAACTCTAAGGTACAGGACCGATAAAGCTGATTGGCCCGGCAATAGTCGGTTGTAAGTAAAAGTAAGGACAAAAGTTACTATAGTCAACGAAAGGAAAAGAAAAAGTGGAGTAAGTAGATAAGGATGTAACATATGCAAAGAGAAACAAGTATGAAGGTAAAAATGGATGGACCAGAGTAGTTTGGGGAAGACTGATGGTACTGGAGTACCAGTCTTACCACCAGACTTGGACGGAGTAACAGGCAGGAAGTTGGTAAATGTAGGAAGGAGTATACGTGCGCTGTAATGATGGAAAATTGGGTGTTACAACCATAGAGATGTACCATTCTCTACACCGTCCATACCAAATACTGCTGAACAACTCCAAGGTAACTCCAGTAGGCATAGACGATGAAAGATGACCAATGAAACCAAGCCAGGTGGTATTCCGCACACTTATCTACATTCATTTCTTACTTATTTTCACTTTGTTTCTTTTCTGACACATTCATTACAATACCTCCGAACCATGACAACCTCCATAGACTGGACTGCACCTCTGAACCATGATGACTTCCAGACCATAACAAACTCTGGACCATGACAAACTCCAGACTGTGATGAATTCCAGACCACAACAACCACATATTGGACAGATACACAGAGACCACAGAATGTACCACATGCCGGTTGACCTACACCAAGCACACACATGATGCATCATCCCCCCAGACTCTCGGACCTCTGGACTTTCCCATGCTAACTCCAGACTTGTTCCAGATAATCCTGAGCATGCACAACCATCATCATCATCATTCTGCCTCTGCTCACTATCTCTGAGTTTCAAACGCACTATCATCCTTTCCAGAGCACACTACCATACCTGTGGTACCTCCTGCACTACTCCGAACCCTTTTGGACTTGCATTGGTAACTCCGGTCACTCCTATTCCGGCTGTACACCCATCCATACCATTCATCTCATCACTCCGATTCTATCACTCCATTGTCCATCCTACCATCTGTCTCATCTTTCTGTGTCCATCATTCCATCATCCATCCGAACCATTTGAGAGTGTTACAGTCACTGCCCACCACCTTCCCAGAGGTCACAAGACCACTGCTGAGCTCCATCTCCGAGCCTCACTGACTGGGGACAGTCAGTATTCAAGTACTCTGTGGATGTAGAGAGCCGAAGCTCTCTACAGTGATATATGGCATTCCTATGAGTTTCCAGTGACTCCCAGTGACTCCACCTCGATGGAAGAATGCTTTCCAATCCATCCAAACACTTTCCAGTCCATCCACATGCTTTCCGGTCCATCTGAACACCTTCCAATCTGTCCGAATGCTTTCTGATCCATCCAATGCACTCCGGACAACTTTCCTGCACCAGTCCAGAACTCCGGACATACTCTGGACGGTCTTCTGGTTGTTTTGGATTCACTTTGGACACTTTCATACTACATCGTAATCGTTTCATCACTATTTCACTTCATTTTATAGTTACAGTTCACTACATTTGTCCCTGACAGTCCTGGGAAATGCCTGGACTATAAAGCTTTGTAGTATTTCTTTGAAATACATCTTTTGGGATCTTTCTGCACTTTGTATCATTGCACGCACATCCCTACACACTTGAATCACCCACGCATGCATGAATAACTTCACCACTGTCTACTCCTATCACTCTACAACACACTGAATGCCTACCACCCCGATGACACAACTCTGGACTCTTGGACTTCCGAACTTTCCCGCACTCACTCCAGACTTCCTCTGGACTTCATTTCTTTCCATCCTATCACTTTGGCATTTCACCTCTGCCTCGAACCCTCTTTGGGGACAAACTTATCGCACCCCTCACCCTTTGGAAGCTCTCTCTTTCAGAGAACTTTCGTGTTTTACACCGCACTGGGTTCGGATTCCAACAATATATTACCAACTTTCAGAACCTAGCAGGAAAGTCTGATATCACCAATGAGACCACCCTCATTGACCACTTCACCCTTGGTCTGGATCAACAAATCACCACCATGATCCTATCTATGGGAACCATCCCCACCACCCTTGCTGATTGGGTAACCAAGGCCAAGACCTCCCACACCCAGAAGATGAGAATCCAAGCACTTCACACCAGAACCACCCCTTTTCCCTTCTCCTTCAACAATCGTACCCAAAAGGACCCCAACACCATGGACATAGACACATCCACCACCCTCACAAAACTCACCCCCACTGAATGCACCAAATGTATCAAGGAAGGACAGTGTAAAACAGTAAAGTTGACTCAGAGAACTAGCAGAGAGTAGTTCTGAGCCTGCAGGAAGATTGAAGGAGACGAGTATCATCCCAAAGGGGTCCAACTATGAAGAGAAGCACAGAGAAACCTGCCTGAATGGGTGTTGTCCAAGGGAAAACAGTCTGGAGGAAGTCTGGAAGAAGTCTGGAAGTCTGGAGTGGAGAAGATGACAAGCAGAAAGTGTTGGGAATGTGACAGATGATGATGGTGATGGGCCAGAGACGATTTGGACAGATACAGCAGCATGGTGAGAATCCAATATGAAGGAAACTTGATTGTAAAATCCTAAGTACATGGTACTTATAGTCCAGACAAGTCCAGATGAACTAATACGAAGTAAAACTACTTGTGAAGTGATATAAGCGGTGTCCATAATGGTATGAAAAGGTCTTCGAAAGACCAGTAAAGTAGGGGTGATGAAATAACAAGGAACCAGTCTTGTATATGACCAGGTGGACTTACTCAGACTACCAGACTTCGACGGATGGGACTGGCTCCAGGTTGGACGGCGGGTGGAATGAACAACAGGGATGATGATGCGGCAATGGTGAAACCTGCTGGAATAGTGGTTTATGACCATAGAGACCTATGGATCTCTACACCCGAGGGGGACTTGAATACTGACTGTCCTGTTAAGACCAGTTCAACTCTGGAGCTAACTCCAAAACTTTGGAGTTAAGCTGGGGGCTGGGGCTTGGCTCCACCATATATGGTGCACCCTTGCTCAGAATTGTTGCCCTGATTTTGGAGGCCAGAGTTCGGAGGTTCGGAGGTGTCATGCTTGATATTGTAAACAATGATGAGGACAATGACAAGGAGGAGAAGAAGAGTCTTCAAGACTCTTGGAGATTCAGAGGTATTTGTCAGAGGGGATCTGAGGATCAGGAGTCAAGAATAAGTTGATATTTGAACTGGAGAAAGTACAGAGTGATTCTATGAGTTTATATATGGAGTTTGGAGATGTATTACTAAGTGTCTTTGTAACGGATTGCTAAGTGATGGAATCAGAGTTATCAGTGAGCCGGAGCAGTGTGATACGTGAAGCATACAAGCAAAGGTCCTGAGGGAGTTTGCTAACTCTGAGGCAATACTCACAAAGAGACCAACTTCTCAGATGAAAGCAACTGGGCTGAATGGAGCTAGGGACTAGGGCTTCTAGGATTGAAGCAGACCAGGGTGACTCAAGAGGATTACGCTAGTATTGCGCAGATCAAGAATAGGGAGCCGGGATACAGGAGTAGCGAGT
>JBBPLO010001356.1:0-10953 GCA_038089835.1 Retiboletus flavoniger | reverse complement strand
CCATCTCCACCAAGATCGCCCTGCAGCAACCCCCCAAAGAAATCCCCATCCCCACCGTCCCGAAGCCGACATCCCCTTTGGAACTTTATGTGAACTCCCTTCACACTGAAGGGAAAGATGAGAAAGAAATCCTCTCCATCCTTAAGATGTGCTATGAAGAGGAACCCAAGGAGACTCCCAGAGAAGGAATCAATGGGGTGTCCACCGCCAAAATCCAGGAAGTAAAGGATTTTTGAAATGAGAAGTAGCTTTGACATCCACTTCTCCCAATATACTAGTAGCTTTGCCCAACAAAAGAACTCTTCACCTCAAAGTCACTGTGCAGCAAACTGTCGACACCACTGCCTTAATCGACTCTGGAGCAACTGGGAATTTCATTGACCCCAGACTCCTCCCTAAAGGACAATTCTCACTTCATCACCTTCATCCACCCATACTTACATTTAATGTAGATGGGTCTGAAAACCGTTCTGGACAAATCAACTGGACAGTAGACGTCCATGTCACATGCAAATCCCTCTCCTTTCCTATCAAACTCTTCGTCCTTCGACTAAAGCAACCCCAGATCATCCTCGGTACCCCCTGGCTAACCATGTGGAATTCCACCATCGATTGGAAAATGCACACTCTCACCTTCCCTTCAAGTCAGCCCAAGAGGGTTGAGAGGTCTCCTCGTGAGGATTCTCCCCTGAACAGCTTTCTTGAAGAAATAGTGAACAAGACAACCATCTCTACTGAACTGGCCATCACCAATCGGACAAACAATACTACCATCCCTGCCTTTTGTGCCGATTTTGCTGACATCTTTGCCGAGTCTACCCACAATCAACTCCCTCCCCATCGGTCCTTTGATCATACCATTGATCTTAAAGACACCTTCGTCCCCAAAATTGCCAAGGTCTACTCTCTTAACCCAGCTGAGAAAATAGCCCTTCAAAACTTCATCAATGAACACCTCAAAACTGGTCACATTGTTCCCTCAAAATCCCCTCAGGCCTCCCCATTCTTCTTCATCCCCAAAAAAGATGGGTCCCTCCATCCCTGTCAGGATTATCAATACCTCAACAGTCACACCATCCGTAACAACCCCCTACCTCTCATCTCCGACCTCATTGACAAGATGAGGGACACCAACCACTTTACTAAAATGGACATCCAATGGGGTTACAACAACATCCGCCTTTGTGAAACCAACCAGTGGAAAGCTGCCTTCATCACCCCCCTAGGGTTATTCGAGCCTACCTGTATGTTCTTTGATTTCAACAACGCGCCCTCCACCTTCCAAGCCTTCATGAATCACATTTTTGCTGACATGATTGCCGAGCGCTGGCTAAAGATCTACATGGATGACCTAGGTCTTCACACCAAAGGCACTCTCGCTCTCCATCACGAATGCATCCGACGAGTTCTTCAATGACTCTGAGAAAATAACTTATTCTTGAAAATCACCAAATGCTCTTTTGACACACCGACCATGGAATACCTTGGCCTTATCATCAGTCAGGGGAAACTCCACATGGACCCTCTGAAACTCTCCGCCATCTGCAACTGGAAACCCCCTATCTCTGTCAAGGGAATCCACTCTTTCATCAGTTTTGCCAACTTTTATCAGAAATTCATCCCCAACTTCTCCAACATTGTCGCCCCCCTTACCCTCTTAACCCGCAAAGACCAACCGTGGCTCTGGTCCCCATTCCAACAACGTGCTTTCTCTACACTCATTTCCTCATTCTGCTCTGCCCCCATCCTCACCCTCCCAGACCTTTCCAAACCCTTTTTGGTCATGACTGACACCTCCCTCTTGGCCGCCAGTGCCATCCTCATGCAACATGATGTTAACGGCAATCTTCAACCTGTCGCCTACTTCTCCAAAACCCTCACCCCCACAGAATGAAATTATGACATCTATGACCATGAACTCCTTGCTGTCATCCTTGCCCTCACCAAATGGCGTCACTACCTCCTAGGTTCCTCACTCCCCATCACCATTATCACTGACCACAAGAATCTCTCCTACATCTGCAACCCTCAAAAATTATCCCGTCGTCAAGCACACTGGGCACTTTTCCTTCAGGACTTCGACATCCTATGGAAAGTCTCCCCAGGATTGCAAATGGGTCCCACCGACGCCCTCTCCTGCCGTGATAATATTGACACCTCCTCCAACAACCTGGACTCCTCTATTCTCCCTGATCCCGTTGTCATCAATGCCTTAGATCTCTCCCTCACTGCCCACATTAAATCTTCCTCCACTCATGACCCACTAGTCCTCGACGCTCTCTCCAAAATCTCCTCTGGCTCCCCTTTATTCCCCCACTCCTCCACCTTTGACTGGTCCTTCAACAACGGCCATCTCTTTTACCAGAACCATATGTACATACCCCCTGCCGCATGCTCCTCACTCCTCCACTCCCTCCACTCATCCCCCCTCTCTGGTCACATGGGCACTTTCCACACCCAGGCCCTCCTTGAACACGACTTCTGGTGGCCGGGACTCTCCTCCTTCGTCCACCATTTCGTCAGAGGATGCCCAACCTGCCAACAATCCAAACCCAACATGCACCCTACTCGACCCCCACTATCCCCAATTCCCTCCACGTCCTCTCTTCCCTTCTGCCAACTCTCAATAGATCTTATCACAGACCTTCCCCCCTCCAATGGCCACAACTCTATCATGGTCGTGGTCAACCATGGCCTTAGTAAGGGGGTAATTTTAACTCTCTGCTCAAAAACCATCGACACCGCTGGAGTTGCTCTATTATTCTACGAAAATGTCTTCAAATGATTCAGTTTATATGACTCAATTATCTCTGACAGAGGCCCCCAGTTTGCCTCCACCTTCGCCCTCAAACTTGCTCGCCTACTCAAATATGATGTTTGCTTATCTTTGGCCTATCACCCCCAAACTGACAGCCAAACTGAATGCACCAATCAAGAACTAGAAATATTCCTAAGAATCTTCTGTGCTAACAATTTCAACTCTTGGTCCTCTCTGCTCTCCGCCGCTGAATTCCACCATAACTCCACCCCCCATTCCTCCACCAAAAAATCTCCATTTTCCCTACTGTATGGCTATAAACCTTGATCCTTCCCCTCCTTTGGAAAGACCTTTATCCCTGCCTTGGAGGAATGACTTTCCACCCTAGATTCCTCTTGAAAAAAAGCCCTTGCAACTCATAAAATCACCTGCAAGTTAATGATATCCCACTCCTGGAGAAAGTTCAACCCCTGGAAAGTTGGAGATAGGGTCTGGCTTGAAACCACTAATCTCCGACTGTGTTACCCTTCCAAGAAATTCTCCCCCAAACAATTGGGACCATTTGAAATCACTTGAGTCATATCCCCCTTATCTTATCAACTCCGTCTTCCCCCTTCCTAGAAAATCCATGATGTCTTCCATGCGTCACTTCTATTGCCCTATCACACCACTGCTGCCTTCAGCCCCAGCTTCTCTTCCCCACCACCTGACCTTATCAATCAGGAAGAAGAGTATGAAGTCTCCGCTATCTTAGTGCACAAAGGCCCCACCCATAAATGCAAATATCTCATGGCATGGAAAGGGTACCCGTCTTCCGAAAACACCTGGAAACCAGAAAGAAACCTTCTCCACTCTGCTCATCTCCTTTCCACTTATAAACAGCTCCATAACCTCTAGGTCTGTGCGGATAATCAACGGTCTCTTCGTGAGTATCTCTTATCCACACAACACATCCCACTCCTCTACAACAATGTCCTTCTTAACCTCCACAATTGCATCTTCCTCCCTCACCGGTCGAATTTCCCCCCTCCACACCCATAATGTTTACCCTGCCTACCTTCCTGAATATGCTGTCCTGGAACTCTATGCCAACGTCCTTGACACCCCCGCCCTCATCCTCATCATTGAACAAGACCCCCTCTTCAATGACGACTATCCCACACAGGACCTTGTCAGAGCGTTTCATGGCACTGCCCACCTCTCTCGGATGATTTGGGCTAGTCCCTCCCCTGACCAAGCAGCCTATTTCGCTCTCACCAGCATCTCTCATGACATTCTTCTAACTGTTATGCGAAGCATACTAACAAAGTCTCTGGATAGTTTTGAGTGGCTAAGGCGATACTCACAAAGAGACCAATGTCTTAGGGACTCAAGAGTGAATCGAGGGGACAAGGTTTACTAGGGGAAAACCTAGTAAGAGACTCAGAGTGACACTTGATAATACGCATAGATTGTGCAGAACAAGAATGTGGAATACATGGTATGGAAGACTATTTATAGTACAAGCACAGCACATGGACCATGAGATAAAGTGAGCTAAAAGGTGACAATTAGGCACAAGAGAGCCTAATTAGGAGTGATAGTGTTCAAGGTCGAGAGACTGAAGATAACTGGATCTAGGCCCTCCGATAAGCAGATAGGCCTGTTGTGGATGATAAGAGATGACTCGTTGATAAAAGAAGAAATGGAAGAAGACCACGATGAGTAGAGTACGATGAGAAGGAAAGAAAATTGTAACATTACCCCCATTGTACAATTGAGCCCCAGGCTCGATCAACAAACCTCTTCTCCCGAAGGGATCTTCAAAAAGCTGGCGGTGTTATGCGTAGCGTACGAAAGAGAACTGGAGGATGACTCGGATCGTCTGCAGGCAATACTCACGAAGAGACTGACGTCTGGCAGAGACTTGGACAAGGAATTAACCCTAGAATCACTAGGGTCACTGAGGATGGTCAAACACACAGGTGACTCAAGAAGATTATGCTAATATTGCACAGATCAAGAATGAAGGAAATACAAGAGTAAAGACGTGTGTTTATATACTAATGGGACTTCCCGCGCACAGACCAGGTAACTAGGGGAATATTGGGGAAACGACTAAGTGTGAGAGAACTTAGCTAGGAGGTAAGGGTCCATAGAGAATGAAGCGGAGCGAAGGGATTCTAGGGAAAACAAACGAGGGATAGCGTCGAAGGTCCTCCAATGAAGAGGTACACTTCTTGTGCTCGAGAGACACGGTGTCTCCAATAAGTGGTAATAGAAGTGAAGTGCACAAGTAAAAGAAAGCGATGATGAGGAAAGAAAATTGTAACAGGCGGTCTGAAGATGGCGTTCATCTGAGAGGGGGTAGCAGTGTTAAATGGACAGAGAGATTGGATATGCCCAGGTTGAGCACACAAAGCGCATTCGTGATGGGGACAGAGTTCAGTGGAGTGTCCCCAGTTACAACAATAGTCGCACTGGATGCGGTTGCATTGAGTCGCAATGTGGCCGGGGGCAAAGGAAGAACAGTGGGGGCATTGGAAGGTGGGGCAATCCTGTTGATAATGACCTCGAAGACGGCAGTGAAAGCATTCGGTTCCCGAAGAGGCGGGAGCGAGCCAGACGCTATCTGCTCGGGGCATGACTTGGGTTGGGGAGGACAGGACATGAGTGCTGTTAGGTAGGCGAACCCACTGGACTTCAGTCCGAGAGACAGGAGTGATATGAGACGAACGTATGGGGATGGGGACCAGGGCTTCATCAGACTCGGAGGCAGAGTCTTTTTCATCAGAAGCGATGATGGTGGGGGTGTCTGCGGGAGGAGGGGAGGAAAGTCTTTCTGCTAGGCAGCTCGAGGACAGAGGGGGTATGGGCAGAATGGCCTGGTGAGGATGTAAGAGTAAAAGGTCGTCTATAGATTGTAGGTAGTGGTCGTGCTGTGCTTGAGAGAGAGAGTCATAGATTCTTCTAAAGGAAATGTAGATAAGAGGAGGGGGAAGCGCTTCCACGAAGGTGTGGAAGCCATGGTGTGACAGGGCGAGGAGCAAATGACGTCTAGTCTTGTCAATAGAGAAGCGTATGGTGGGGTCCTGGGGGGTGAGGCTTTCGGCCAGGCGTAGGGCGGAGGATGCGGAGTGGTAGGTACAAATGAGGGCATGTGTGGTCTCATCTTCGGGGAAGAGAGGGAGGGTTTCGAGGGTGAGGGCGAGAGCAGGTGTTTCTAGGATGACGCCAAATAGAGAGAGACGTCCATGTTCGGGCAAGAAAGATGGGTAAACATGTCGAGAGCATAAGGAAGACGAGGTGCAAGAGGAGGTGGATGAGGGGGATGAGGGAGTCGTGGTAGAAAATGAGGACATCGTCAATGTAGGGGATGAGTAGCAGGGGATTCATAGACTGGGGTTATTGACACACTAGGCAATACTCATGAAGAGACCGATGTCTTTTGTGTCAATAAAGTCTTAGATGGAATGGAGTTGCTTATAAGCGGAGAGGAGTCGGCAAGCATGTTTGAGATTGGACTCCGGTTCCCAAGTGTTTTCCGATGAGGGATATCCTTTCCATGCGGTCAGGTATCTTAGGTGATTGCCAAGTCCTTTGTGATTGATGATGGCCTCCACTTCGTATTCCTCTTCCGTTCCGATAAGGTCAGGTGGTGGGAGAAGGAAGGGGGGTCCATGTGCAGGGGATTCGCAATAAGGAGATAAGAGTGAGGCATGGAAGACGTCGTGGATCTTCCATGTGGGTGGTAGTTGGAGTCTGTACGATAAGGGAGATAACACCTGGGTTATTTCAAAAGGTCCATGGCGTTTAGGGGCAAGCTTTCAGGAGGGGTAGTTCAATTTAAGGTTAGTGGCTTCTAGCCATACCTTATCTCCAGGTTTCCATGGGGAGAATTTTCGGTAGGACTGATTAGTCATGATCTTTTGGGCGGATTCATGGGCTGCTAGGGCTTCTTTTTGGGCAGAATTAAGGGTGGAGAGTCAGGATTTGAGGGCGGGGATGAAGGTTTTCCCGAGAGGAGGGAAGATTCGGGGTTCATATCCGTAGAGTAAGGAGAACAGGGATTTTCGAGTGGACGAGTGGGGGGCGGAGTTGTGGTGGAATTCTGCGAATGAGAGGAGGTTGGCCCAAGAATGGGGGTTGTTGGAACAGAAGATGCGTAGGTATACTTCAAGTTCTTGATTGGTTCATTTGGTTTGGCCGTCAATCTGTGGGTGGTATGTGGATGAAAGACGTATGTCATACTTTAAGAGGCGGGCTAGTTCAATGGCGAAGGCAGAGACGAATTGGGGGCCTCTGTTGGAGATAACGGAGTCATAGAGGCCAAATCTTTTGAAAACGTTTTCAAAAAAGAGGAGGGCGACTCCAGCAGCATCAATCTTTTTGGTACAAGGGATGAGGATTACCCCCTTAGTAAGCCCATGGTCGACCACAACCATGATAGAGTCGAAGAAGTTGGAAAGGGGAAGGTTGGTGATGAGGTCGACAGAGAGCTGGCAAAAGGGCAGGGGACTAGAGGAGGGTATCGGCAGGAGTGGTGGATGTACGGGGTGGGTGTTGACCTTGTTCTGTTGGCAAATGGTACAACCGGAAATAAAATGTTTGACAAAGGTTGCAAGGCCAGGCCACCAAAAGTCTCGTTCGAGGATGGCCTTGATGCAGAAGACCCCCATATGGCCCAAGAGGGGTGAGGAATGGATGGTATGGAGGACTGCAGAGCGGGCGGAGGGGGGAACATACATTCGAAGGTGGAAAAAGAGGTGGCTGTTGTCAAAGGTCCAGTCTGAAAGACGGGACCGGGGAAAGAGGGGGGAACCGTCAGCGAGGAGTGTGATAGCACATAGTACGAGGGGATCGGATGAGGTGCTGGAATGGATGAGGTCGATAAGGGAGAGGTCTATGGCATTGATGATAACAGGGTCGGGGACGATGGAGGCGTCGAGGTTATCTTGGGATGTGTCAACAAGCGGGAGGCAGGAGAGGGCGTCAGCGGGTCCCATTTTAGAGCCCGGCATAACTTTCCAAAGGATGTCGAAATCCTGCAGGAAGAGTGCCCATCGAGCTTGTCGGCGAGAGAGTTTCCGGGGGTCACGGATGTAGGACAGGTTTTTGTGATTGGTGATGACGGTGATGGGATGTGAGGTGCCTTGGAGGTATTGACACCATTCGGAGAGGGAGAGTATGACCGCTAGGAGTTCGTGATTGTAGATGTCATAATTACGTTCAGCAGGGGTGAAGGTTTTAGAGAAATAGGCAATAGGCTGGAGGTAGCCGTTCGTGTCCGCCTGCATAAGGACGGTGCCGGCAGCAAGGAGGGAGGCATCGGTCATGAGGGGGAAGGGGCAATTGACGTCAGGTAAAGCGAGGACAGGGGCAGAACAGAAGGAGATTTTCAGGGAGTCAAAGGCGCGTTGTTGGAGGGGGGACCATATCCATGGTTGGTCTTTCCGGGTGAGAAGGGTCAGGGGGGCGACGATGTTGGAGTAGTTGGTGATGAATTTGCGATAGTAATTGGCAAATCCGAGGAAGGAGTGGATGCCAGTGACCGAGAAGGGGTTTTTCCAGTCTTGGATGGCGGAGAGTTTGGAGGGGTCCATCCGAATGACTCCTTGGCCAATGATCAATCCGAGATATTCCATGGTGGGGGAGTCGAAGGTACATTTGGAGATTTTCAGGGAAAGGCCGTTTTCTTGTAAGCATTGAAGTACACGGTGGATGCGGTCATGGTGCGTATTGAGGGTGCCTTTGGTGTGGATTCCGATGCCATCCATGTAGATCTTCAGCCATCATTCTGCAATCATGTCTGCGAAGATGTCATTCATGAAGGCTTGGAAGGTGGAGGAGGTGTTGCAGAAGCCAAAGAACATGATGGTTGGTTTGAAGAGGCCTCGTTTGGTGATGAACGCGGCTTTCCACTGGTCGTCTCATCGAATGCGGATGTTGTTGTATCCCCACTGAATGTCTACTTTGGTGAACCAGTTCGCGTCTCACATGTTGTCGATCAGGTCGGAGATGAGGGGTAGAGGATATGCATTTCGGATGGTGTGGCTGTTTAGGTAACGGTAGTCCTGGCATGGCCTAAGGGATCCATCTTTCTTGGGGACAAAGAAGAAAGGGGACGCTTGGGGGGATTTGGAGGGGATAATTCAACCAGTTTTGAGGTGTTCGTCGATGAACTCCTTGCATGTGATTTTCTCGGCAGGGTTCAGGGAATAGACTTTGGCAATTTTCGGGACGAAAGAGTCCTTTAGGTCAATGGTATGGTCATAGGGGCGGTGTGGGGGTAGAACGTTGTGGGTAGCTTCTGCAAGACGTCAGCAAAGTCTTGGCAGAAGGTGGGGATTGGGATTTCCTTGGGGGGTGATTGTAGGGCGATCTCCATGGAGAGGGTGGTTTTGTTGATCTCGGGCGCATTGTCCTTCTGGGGAGGGTGCTCACAAAGAGACCTCTCTACCCTCTGGGGGCAAGCGGTGAAGATAGTGATGGTTCTAGAGATCCAATTGATTGAGGGATTCCACTTGATTAACCACAGGAGTCCAAGGATGATCTGTGGTGTCTTTTGTTGAAGGATGAAGAGAGTTTCATAGTGTGAGAAGTTGTCGCATGCGATGGGGAGGTTTGCCATCCATTGGATGGTTCCAGTGTGGTTGGTGGTTCCATCTACATTGTAGGTGACGATGGGGTGATCAAGGCATCTTAGTTTAACCGGGAGGGTTCATAGGAGTCGTGGGTCAACAAAGTTTCCAGTCACTCTGGAGTCGATGAGGGCGGTGGTTTCGATGATTCCATGTAAGGAGATGGAGAGTCATAGGGTTCTATTGTTTTTGGGAGCTATGAGTACATGGTGGGTAATTAGAGAAGAGGACATCGAGGCGGCTTCTCTTTTCAAAAATCCTTGGCCTTTTAGACATTGGTGAAATCAATGGTGTTGACTTCCTCTGCAGAGATGATTGGGGAGGTCTCATCATAGCACATCTTAAGTACGGAGAGTATCTCGCTCTCGTTTTTCCCCGAGGTTTGGAGGAAACTTACGTACTGTTGGAGTGATGAAGGCGAGGGCATGGGGGTGGGTGTGATGATCGTGGGGGTGGTGACAATGGCTCGGACATCCTGGGGGTGAGGGGGGGAACGACTAGGAGTGGTGTGTCTGCAGTTCTGAGCGTTGTGTCCGGTCGCCCTGCAGCGGAAGCATCGTCCTTCTTTGATACATTTGGCATGTTCTACAGGGGTGAGCTTGGTAAGTTTCACTGCATCAACATCCATGGCATTAGGGTCACGGGGGGATCTAGTGGAAGTGAACGTGGGGGGAGTGTTTCCAAGACAAAGGGCTTGGATCCTCATCTTCTGGGCATGGAAGGTTTTGGCTTTGGTTACCCACTCTTCGATGGTGGTGGGGACTATCGCCATGGAGAGGATCATGGTGGTGATCTGTTGGTCGAGCCTGAGGGCAAAGTGGTCGATGAGGGTAGTTTCATCGGTGATATTGGACTTTCCAGCAAGATTCTGGAAGTTGGTGATATATTGTTGGAAGCCATCCCCCGTCCGAGTGGTCTTTTGACGGAGTTTAGCTAACTCGAATCGGGCGTTGGCTTTGACATCATAGGGGAAGAAGGTGGTTTCAAAGTTGGTTATGAACTCCGCAAATGTTTTTCCAGTGGTGATGGTTGTGTCGGCCATTTTGTCATACCAGGCCTCGGTGAAGGAAGCTTCTCTTCCTTCGGGCATTTTGTTTAATGTGGTCATGATGCGTGCTTCGTCAGGGTATAAGGCGTCGTTTAAGACGAAATAGGCTCTCATGGCTTTGATCCATCAAGAAGCATCAGCAGACTTTCCAGAGAAGTCGGCTGGGAGGGCTGCTTTAAGTTCGGCTTTGTGGGTCGACATTGGTGGACTGTGGTGGGGGGGTGGATTAGGGTGACAAGGGGGTGGGCTCGGTTGACAAGGGGGTGGACTAGGGCAGTGAGGGGGTGGGCTCAGTTGACAAGGGGGTGGACTAGGGCGACGAGGGGGGGGGCTTGGTTGACAAGGGGGTGGACTAGGGCGACGAGGGGGGGGGCGCGGGGGGGGGGGGGGGGGGGGGGGGGGGGGCCGGTTTGGGGGGGGGGGGGGACGGGGGGGGGGGGGGGGGGGGGTTCTCAGGGTTCTGGGTTGAGGAGCGTACGAGGGGTCGAGGAGTGGAGTTCTGCTAGATCTGGCGACCCGTCTGGAAG
>JBBPLO010001355.1:0-10954 GCA_038089835.1 Retiboletus flavoniger | reverse complement strand
TAGCAAAAAGAGTAGGTAATGTGTAGTGAAAAGTGTACACAAGTGTAGCAAAAGTATATACAATCTGTAGTCAATTTTAACCAGTTTTCTGTAAACAGGTTAGAGTCAGAGAGGGTTCTGGACATATCAAAATATGATATTTGCACAATTTTGAAAGATATGAAAATGTGCAAAGTATAATATGTGACATGTGCACAATTTATCATGAGACAAAAATGCGCAATACTTAAAGATGCAAAATTGTGTAATACCTAAAGATGCAAAAATGCGCAATTCTTACTATGATCAAATTGTGCAATACTCAGAGATTCAAAAATGCGCAATTCTAACTATGAGAAAATTGTGCAATACTTAGAGATTCAAAAATGCGCAATAGTCAAATATCCAAAAATGCGCAATTCTGACTATAACAAAATTGTGCAATACTCAGAGATTCAAAAATGCGCAATTCTGACTATAAAAAAATTGTGCAATACTCAGAGATTCAAAAATGCACAATATTCAAAGATTCAAAAATGCACAATTCTGACTATAACAAAATTGTGCAATACTCAGAGATTCAAACATGTGCAATATTCAAAGATCCAAAAATGCGCAATTCTATCCATATGAGCAGACAATTAAGAATTATTTTTTATTGATAAGGTGGGTAGGTAGGTGGGTGGGTAGGGACTCCATTTAATGTTATGTCCCTACCCACCTACCTACCTACCCACCTTATCAATAAAAAATAATTCTTAATTGTCTGATTGGTTCGGGTTATCGGGTTAGAGCGGGGGGGTCCCTGAAGGGGGGGGGTGCAACCCCCGTTAGGGTTTTTGGCCCCTGTCTTGGACTTGTCATTTTCGGGGGGGCTGCCTCAGCAGTCCCTTTGCTGGGGGGGGGTGGTAGGTGGGTGGGTAGGGACTCCATTTAATGTTATGTCCCTACCCACCGATGGTCAAAGGTCAGAGATGGTCAGAGATCAGAGATGGTCAGAGGTCAGAGATGGTCAGAGATCAGAGATGGTCAGAGGTCAGAGATGGTCAGAGATGATTAGTCAGATGATCAGAGATAGTTAGTCAGATGATCAGAGATTGACTATACTTTTGCTACCTTATTTGTATATTTTTTCCTACACTTTTGGTGCACTTTGACTATATTTTTACTATACATTTTATATGGTTTTTACTACAGTTTTGGTACAGTTTTAGTATGGATTTTGTAGACTTATTACTAGAGTTTTGCTACAGTTTGAGTACACTTTGACTATAGTTTTGATAGACTTTTACTAAACTTTTGCTACACTTTTTGTATGTTTTTAAGTACACTTTTGTTATACTTTTAGTAAATTTTAATCTATTGACATATATCACTGTTTCCAATATCAGACAGTGTCACTATTTCTGTTATGGTTTTTCTACTGTTTTGTTGTATACAGCTTTTTGTCTTGTTCTAACCTAACTATTGTTATGACAGAAGTATGTGTTTTTGTATGCAACATGGCTATCTCATGATTGATGGGTGTTCTGCTTTCTTTTTTTATTGTTTTAGTATCTAACTTGTGTAATGACTTCTGTTGTTTATTTTAGATGGAGTTATGAAATGTAAATGAGTTCTGTGAGTTCTATTAAACTTGGTTGTAGTGTTTACCTTGGAGAGTATTTGATATGTTTGCTCGGTGTGTGCACTATAGTATAGTGTGTTGTAGTTTTAGCAGATGATAGTTGAAGTATGGAATAGAAGTGTAGATTGTTGTGTGATGGAAAGTGTGATGTTAGTAAGTGTAAGATGGGTTGTTTTTTGAGTGTTGTATTATATGACAGATGAGTTTTTTTGTGAGTATTGGGTGACTGTGTAGAAGTGGTTGAAGTGGTAGTGTGAGATGGTTTGTATAATGTAAAATGAAATATGAGCCTGGTTGGATCTAAGATCAGATATTTTAAGCAGTTTTCTGTAAACAGGTTAGGATCAGAGGGAGTTTAGGACATATCAAAATATGATATTTGTGCAATTTTGAAAGATATGAAAATGCACAAAGTATAATATGTGACAAGTGTGCAATTTATAAGAAATGAGAATTACGCAATTTATAATGAGATCAAAATGTGCAATACTTAGAGATGCAAAATTGTGCAATACCTAGAAATACAAAAATACACAATATTCAAAAATGTAAAAATGCATAATTCTTACTATGACAAAAATGCACAATACTCAGAGATACAAAATTGTACAATATCTAGAGATATAAAAATGCACAATATTCAAAAATGTAAAAATATGCAATACTCACAGATTCAAAATTGTGTAATATTCAAAGATTCAAAAATGTACAATATTCAAAGATGCAAAAATGTGCAATTCTTACTATAACAAAATTGTGCAATATTCAGAGATTCAAAAATGCACAGTATTCAAAAAAGCAAAAATACACAATTCTTACTATAACAAAATTGTGCAATACTCAAAGATTCAAAAATGTGCAACATTCACAAAAGCAAAAATGTGCAATTCTTACTATGACAAAATTGTGCAAAACTCATAGATCCAATATTGTGCAATATTCAAAGATGCAAAAACATGCAGTCAATCTGTTATTATTGTGCAATTGTGAGACTGTCATTATTGTACAATTTTGTCATAGTATGATTTGTGCACTTTTGCCTCATTATGAATTGCTCAATTCTCATTCCTTATAGATTGTACACTTGTCACATATCATTATTTGTACATTTTCATATCTTTTTGAATTGTGCAAATAGCATATCTTGGTATGTCCTAAACTCCCATTGATCCTAACCTGTTTACAGAAAACTGGTTAAAAATGGATTGACATTATTTTCCAACCCACATTTTGGTTGTATTTTAATTTTTAATTCCCATGAAGGTATATAGTCTTGAGAGTAAACACCAAGTGAGCAGAGTAATCCATAGATTCAAGTTAGACTAAGCTTAGAGTACATAAACAACAATCAAGGGTTTTATATACTACAGTCTGTTGTAATGAGGTAAGAGGACACATCATCAATAAGAATAAGTCACATCAAGTCATAGGTAAAAATACATGCAGTTCCAAGGAAGGCCAGTTATTGGCAAAAAAGGAACTGTGGAAGATACTACATGGGGCTGAAATAGTATAGCTAAGCCCAAGTGGAAACAAGGACAAATAAGAAAGAAAAAAGAGAGCATACAACTGATTGTAACAAAGACTAGATGTGATTGAAGTAACTCTAGCTTGATATTACATAAATGTCTAGTTACACTTTATATAGGAGTGATAGTGTTATGATCTATGGTGGATCACTCTTTTTCCTTTTCCTTTCTTTTACTTAGCTAAGTCCTCAAATGTCTCTCGTCTTATCTCAGACTAAGAAACTCCGTCTACGCCCCGAGTTCTGCTTTTCCGGTTCCCTCCATCCTTCTTATCTCGGAACCAATTGTATTATTAGAACTGACTTGTCGTGACTCATCCTTATCTACTGCAGATGACTCACTCCTTATCTCAGACTCACTAAGAGCCCATTACCTAAGCCTCTTGGCATATGTACTTATATTGCCTCGCTCCCCATGTACTTTCCCTTAGCTTAGTCTACTCAATCCTACGAGCTCTAAGCCACTCCTCGCTCCTCTCGTCACTGTCTGTTATCAGCACACTAAGGCTAAGGGACTTCCCTGAGGCCTTCACCTTGAACTCTTGTCCCAGACTTAAGGAGAACCCTTGAAGTCCAACTGCGGATTGTTTGACGTCACCTCCCTTCAAGAACCACCTTGAAGGTGTGTCTCCGAAGACTTCTGTCGGAACACCCTGTGTATCCTCCCTCGTCTTTGCATTACCTTGAGCTCACTTTGAGTCCCCGCTGGTATTCCACAGCCCAGCGTAACAGATAGTCAATGTTAAGGGCTGGAGAATAATAAGTCAAGTTAGAGTACATTGGATGGAATGTGAGAGAACTTGATAAAATAATTAGATTCAGGTAGGAAGTCATCATAGAAAAGAAAGATGAAGTCCAAGTGGATCAAATATTGAACTAGGACAAGGTAACAAGGAAAAAAATAGGAGTTCTGGATGTGACAACAAGTAGAAAACATTGTAAGAGTTTTGGTTGTCACTATAGTCTTATTGTGGAGATCTAGGAAAGGTGCTTGAATAAGGCCAAGTATGACTAAAGGAAATGGATTGAGTGAGGGTCTAGATGGTAGAGGTATAGGAGAGGTTCTGGAAAAGGGCAGGATAATGAGTTGAGGAGTTAGAGAATGAGGGATGTGAGGAAAAAGATAGGGGGTTAGAATATATTATAAGAAGTAATATACATGAAATATGTACTAAATTTTAAAAGGTCAAAAAGGAATTGAATGATATTAGTATATTGAAATGGGGATATCTGCATAGCCAGTTATGCAAATGAGATGATATAGGTAGTATTAGAAAGGGAAGAATGAGTATGTTATCCAAACACATGAATGGTAAGTAAAGTTTCCACACTATAAATTGCTAGATGGGCAGCAGTGGAAAAGTGAAAGATTTTGAAATAGATTTTGAACATAGTATATTGTGGAAATTTGGGTGAGTAAGTATTGTAGAATTTTGAATGAGTGAATATTGGTGAATTTTAGATTGACAAGTATTGTAGAAATTTGATAAATGAGTAAGGGATAATTTTGGATGTGTGAATATTGTACAATATTTAATTTATGAGTATTGTAGAATTTTGAACTGTGAGTATTGGACAATTTTAGATGTGTGAATATTGTGAAATTTTGGAACAATAAATATTGGACAAATTTGGAACCATAAGTAATGTGGAATTTAACATCTGTGAGTACTGCCCAATTTTGTCATAGTAAGAATTGGATAATTTTGGATCATTGAGTATTGTGCAATTTTGAATCTCTAAGTAATGTACAATTTTAGATCTCTAAGTATTGTACAATTTTCTCATAGTAAGAACTGCATGTTTTTGCATCTTTGAATATTGCACAATATTGGATCTATGAGTTTTGCACAATTTTGTCATAGTAAGAATTGCACATTTTTGCTTTTGCAAATGTTGCACATTTTTGAATCTTTGAGTATTGCACAATTTTGTTATAGTAAGAATTGTGCATTTTTGCTTCTTTGAATACTGTGTATTTTTGAATCTTTGAATATTGCACAATTTTGTTATAGTAAGAATTGCACATTTTTGTATCTTTGAATATTGTACATTTTTGAATCTTTGAATATTACACAATTTTGTCAAAGTAAGAATTGCACAATTTTGAATCTGTGAGTATTGCATATTTTTACATTTTTGAATATTGTGCATTTTTATATCTCTAGATATTGCACAATTTTGTATCTCTGAGTATTGTGTATTTTTGTATCTCTAGGTATTGCACAATTTTGCATCTTTGAGTATTGTGCATTTTTGCCATAGTAAGAATTATGCATTTTTACATTTTTGAATATTGTACATTTTTGTATCTCTAGGTATTGCACAATTTTGCATCTCTGAGTATTGTACATTTTTGTCATAGTAAGAATTGTGCATTTTGACATTTTTGAATATTGTGCATTTTTGTATCTCTAGGTATTGCACAATTTTGCATTTCTAAGTATTGCATATTTTGATCTCATTATAAATTGTGCAATTCTCATTTCTTATAAATTGCACACTTGTCACATATTATACTTTGTGCATTTTTATATCTTTCAAAATTGGGCAAATATCATATTTTGATATGTCCTAAACCCCCTCTGACCCTAACCTGTTTAGAGAAAACTGCTTAGCAAAAGTCTATTCAAAGTCTACTTGAAGTGTAGAAACAAAGTGTACAATAATACTATAGTCTTATCAAACTGTACCAAATTATACTAAAAGCTTTTTATTAACTATACATTAATAAATAATATAATATGCACCATTTAATTGTTATGTGAGTTGTAAGATATATAGCCATGAGTTGAAATCTTAAGTTATTGGTCTGTTTGAAGAATATTAGATTGGATAATGACAACTATGAGTAACTATGATTTACTATGATCTATTATGAGCAACTATGAGCAACTTTAACAGACTATAAGTAACCATGATCTACTATGACCCACTATAAGCAACTACATATGATAGACTATGACAGATTATGACAAAGTATTATGAACTAGGATTTTGATCAACTGTCTAATATACTGTCATTGTTAATACCACTATATGATAGTATAAGAACTATGGTACTGTCCTGTACAGGAGAGTTCCTTCTTAAAATGCTGATGTTGTACAATTTTGGATTATTGAGTGCTGTGCAATTTTGGATCCATGAGTATTGTGAAATGTTGATGAGTGAATATTGCCCAATTTGAGATTATTGGATATTACACAATTTTGCATGAATAAATATTGGATAATTTTGTGATAGTAAGAATTGGACATTTTTGCCATTTTTGATTATTGTGCAATTTTGAATGTCTAAATATTGTATAAATTTGTTATAGTAAGAAATGGGCATTTTTGGATTTTTGAATATTATACATTTTTGCATGTTTGAATATTGCACAATTTTGTCATAGTAAGAATTGCACATTTTTAAATCTCTAAGTATTGCACAATTTTAGCATGATAAGAATTGTACATTTTTGTATCTTTGAATATTGCACAATTTTGGATCTCTGAGTATTGCACAATTTTGTCATGATAAGAATTGCACATTTTTGCATGTTTGAATATTGCGCAATCTTGGATCTCTGAGTATTGCACAGTTTTATCATGGTAAGAATTGTGCATTTTTGCATGTTTGAATATTGTGCAATTTGGGATCTCTGAGTATTGCACAATTTTGTCATGGTAAGAATTGTGCATTTTTGCATGTTTGAATATTGTGCAATTTTGAATCTTTGAGTATTGCACAATTTTGTCATAGGAAGAATTGCATACTTTTGCATTTTTGAATATTGTGCAATTTTGAATCTCTAAGTATTGCACAATTTTGTTACAGTAAAAATTGTGCATTTTTGTATGTTTGAATATTGTGCCATTTTGAATCTCTGAGTATTGCACAATTTGATTATAGTAAGAATTGCACATTTTTGCATTTTTGAATATTGTGCCATTTTGAATCTCTGAGTATTGCACAATTTGATCATAGTAAGAATTGCACATTTTTGGATCTTTAAATATTGTGCATTCTTGGATCTCTGAGCATTGCTTAATTTTGTTATAGTAAGAATTGCGCATTTTTGAATCTCTGAGTATTGCACAATTTTGTGATTGTCAGAATTGTGTATTTTTGGATCTTTGAATATTGCACAATTTTGAATCTTTAAGTTTTGCACAATTTGATCATAGTAAAAATTGTGCATTTTTGTATTTTTGAATATTGCACATTTTTGGATCTTTAAATATTGTATATTTTTGGATCTCTGAGTATTGCACAATTTTGTCATAGTAAGAATTGCACATTTTTGGATCTTTGAATATTGCGCATTTTTGAATCTCTGAGTATTGCATAATTTTGTCACAGTTAGAATTGCATATTTTTGGATCTTTGAATATTGTGCATTTTTGAATCTCTGAGTATTGCACAATTTGATCATGATAAGACTTGCATATTTTTGCATCTTTAGGTATAGCACACTCTAAGTATTGTGCAATTTTACATCTTTGAGTATTGTGCATTTTTGTCATAGTAAGAATTATACATTTTGTCTCATGATAAATTGTGCACATGTTACATATTATACTTTGTGCATTTTCATATCTTTCAAAATTGGGCAAATATCATATTTTGATATGTCCTGAATCCTCTCTAATTCTAACCTGTTTACAGAAAAATGGTTAAAATTGCACAAATATCATATTTTGATATAACCTAAACCCCCTCTGATCCTAACATGTTTACAGAAAACTGGTTAAAATGCCAAATATTGTAGCTGTGACAATAGTCACCTGCCTTGATACCTGCTTATGACAGTAATTGTAACCATCCCATAATGCACATCTGTTAATCCTAGCCAGATTGATTGGGACAATATCCACAGAGTAATGAGGACTTACCTGAAACAAGGCCAAAATAAGAACATAGCCTGGTTTGAAGCTCCATTGCATGTAGTGAGACAAAATCCAGCTTGGATTTACCATTTCTGGGTCATTGCCAGTAGTATCCAGATAAACTCAAGCTGGAAAGTGGGAGTAGTGGTGAAAAGAGTCAAAAGTATCTTTAGGAGTAACATTCTGTCACTGAACTACAAAAGATATCTTGTTATCAATCCCAAATATATACTTGACAGAGTCTGGCACAGCCAAATGACTATTGTTGCCACCAGCATGGTACATAATAAGACTATTGCCAATGTGCATGGTATTCCTAGCATATACCACTTCATTCATAGAATAACAAGCATGGAGTGACATACTATGATGGAAGATTAATGAATGCAAATCAGCAGGAGTCTCACATGGCTGAGCCTGTCAGGTCTCTTCACTAGACTCTCTGAATTCAGAGTTACCTGGGAAAGCAAAAGCTTTATGAAAGAGTACTTAGCACTCTTTGATTGCAGGAGGGCATTGGTCATGGCCCAGCCAGGCCCTTAGCTGCACAGCTTGTACATAGGAATTGAGTATAGTAGCCTGTGCAGACCAGCATTATTCATGAAATCTTTTGTAGGCAAGCTTGTGCATACCAAATTTATTATTTGTGGGAAGATGTTGCAGTTGGCCAATCAGCCACTCAAATAGAAAGCACCACCATGGGTACACCAGTTCAAATGCAATGAGGAATTGGTGGATATGCATTGCTATATGGCCATTTGTATGATAGGGAGCAGAGGGGTGTACAGTCTTCAACCTTAATAGCCAGGTCACCATATATGACCTGTATGTGAAGGCATGCTCCTTAGTCATTGATCTGGCACATGCAACATGGACTGCAGAGACAAGGACCATTGTGTGGTCCAAAGCTTCATGCAACTATAGTGCAATGGCATGCAATTTGTGGGTCATACCTTCTCTCCACAGGCTCACCAGTGAGAGTGGGAGATATACCATAATCATCATGCACCATTCATCTGTGTTCAAACTTCCCATGCTCAGAGATCCAAAGTTGTGAGGCACACTCCTTAGCCAGGAAGGAGCACCCAAGGTGTGTATCACAGATTGTTATGTTCATACCAAGGGTTGGGAGCCAAGGTACAACATGAGCTGGAGAGCTGGAATCCAAGCATGCTGGGGGAACATGACAGAACTATCCCAGTGAGTTCTACTACCACAAGGGTGCTTATGGCTTTTGAAGATGAGGTGACAGAGAGATCAGACCTCAAGGTGGCCCCAAGGGGCAGGAGGAGCAGAGGACAAGGTAAATTCCAGGGGAGATCCAGAAAGCTAAGGTTAAGGTACCAGTGGTACAACTAGTATGCTTATATAGCTAGGGATTGGTGCATGGACCAAGAAATCGAGATATGAGTCATGGCTACTATGATAAGGAGTCCATAAGAATGTGAGGGGGATCTATGTATAGATACGAAGGGATACATCGATAAGCAGGCATACCATAAGGTGCATATGATGGCTGAGAGGCCAAGGAGACACATAGGGACACATAGTAGATGTGTGGGCTAAGATAGGGGCACAAGGGAGTGCCAAGATGAAGGATAAGGGAACGTGTGGGAGGAACACATAAGCTAGGATGATAAGGGGGTCCGTGGGAGTACCGGGACAACAGGACAGGAGGAGGACTGGAGGATGTGAGGGAATACCAGTTGATAGCAAGATATGGGTTAGGCGTAAGTATCATGTGGAGGAGACATGTGGTCACATGGGAGTCACAGGGACTGTGGAGGTCACGAGGATGTAGGGAGATGAGGGATCCTAGGTAGGGAACAGGAGGGTGCTGGAGGTAGCTGGGGCTAAGGGTTAGCTAAGGGTGACCAACTAGTGGGTAGGCTAGGGTAGGGATGAGGCACTACTGTAGTGGCTAAAAAGAGAGGGGTACTCTCCTGCAGAGTGGGTGAGGGGTGTGTGGATGAGGAACAAGGACATGTGACAAGGAAAAAGGATAGGGGCAATACTGAGTTGTAACACAGACCATATTCACTTGAGGACTTCATGGGTTCCATATCTAGCTGGCTGTTGAACAGCAGACCAAGGTTTGCCTTTGTGCTAGTAAATGTTATCAGACATCCATCATGATAAAGAGAAGATGCCCTACCCATTTGACAAGTATATTCACCCAGTTTATCTTCAATACCTGACCTTCAAAAGACAGTTGGCAGTTTAAGTCATTGGCAACAAAATGTAGTGATTTCACATTCTTTCTCATGAGCCACTTGATGAGCAAGTTAATGTGGCCATTGATATGTAATCATGACCAGCATCTTCCATATCATAGGGTATGAATGTCCTTCACTTGCTTGACCTTTTTAGTGGACATGAAATCTTGAGTGGAATTAGAAAGTCAGAACTGGTACTTGAAAGCAGGTAGAGATGTGTCAGGAGTCTTGGCAGAAGTGGTCATGAGGGAAAGGACATCCCGAACATGGAAACTAGTGATTCCTTCGAGAATACAATGCATGACATCAACAACCAGTTGATGTGCTGGATCCCAATATGGTAGTTTCCAGAGTGGTGACCAGCACACACCATTGCTTGTGACAAGTTTCTCTTGTTCAGCAGCAGAGCCAGCATTCTTGTAAGCCTCCACTTGGTATCATAGGGTATCTCCATCTTGCAGCTTTTAGCAACTTACATTGAAGTTCATTCTTCCAAGAGTCTTCAGGTCTTTGCAATGACAAATACTGCAGTAAAAATGGCTAGAATGGGAAGACATTTGAACAGCTTTTTGAGCTGCTGGAAAATCACAGATGATACAGGCAACCTGTCATATACCGGATTTTACCCAAGTCCATTCCGATCCTCCGAACCCATCTCCGGTCCCACACTCAACAACTCCGATGCTATCTTGCTCGGAGCGCAACTCCGAGCCTCCGGAAATGTCCTCAGAA
>JBBPLO010001353.1:0-10956 GCA_038089835.1 Retiboletus flavoniger | reverse complement strand
TTTTGGGGCAAAAGAGATGTCCTTGGCGTGGGCGGCTCCAGATCTGGATGCGACTTCGTGGGCACGGTTCCACATGTTGTCGAAGTGCATAGCCTTCGAGTACCAGTCAGTGATGGTGGTAGGGGGCGTTTCCATTGTGTAGATTTTGTACATGATGGAGGAAGGTAGGCCTGCTGCGAAGTAGGCGATGAGAACATTGTCGTCCATTATCTGGGCGATGGCAACTTTGCTGCGGAATGTAGCGATGTAATTGAGGAGGGTGGGAGAGAACCCATCCTTCTTTTTCTGCATGTGAGTGGTGGAAAGCCAGGCAATGGCATTCCCGATGGAGTCCTGGTGCTTGAAGGCGGCCAGGAACTCTGTAGTGAAGGCAGTGATGGTGCCTAGGTTGACGGTTCCGGAAGAGAAGCATTTCTGCCGGAAGGTTGCTGCCCAGATGGCAGCAGATCCTTGGGTCATATGTGAAAGCGCGAACATGATCTTCTTGGCGTCGGTGTCGTAGACGTCGGCGTTGACAAGGAGGTAGAACTGAACAGTGTTGAACCACTGTTCGGACTTATCATAGTTCCCATCGAAGGGCTCGGGGGCTCCAAGGCAGAGTTCCTTAGAAGACATTGTTGCTGGGGGCAAGGGTAAGGGTGTGACGGTGGGGCGTGTGCGAGAGAGAGGGAAGCCGGTGAGGGTTGGCGGCTTAATAGGTCTGGCAGGGAGAGACATGCTTGGTTGCGCGGCAGTGGGAGTGGAAGTCTCAGGGGAAGGAACTTGCGGAATACTAAGTTGTCAAGCGAGTCCTTGGGCAAGGCGAAGGGTTTCGTCTTCCTTTTGGGTAGAGGTGGGGTTGATCTCATGATCGGAGTGTTCAAGGGACGAGGGGGACGAGGGTTCAGGGGAGAACTGGCCTTGGTTGGGCGTATCTCGGGGTAGGAACCAGTGGGAGCTAATGGTGGCGCAGTGCCCAGGGAATCACCCCGTGCAGGCTGATCGCAGGAGAGGGATGTGCGGTTGTCCAGGGAATCACCCCATACAGACTGAAGGTGGGAGTGGGTAAGAGAAGCGACCTGAAAGTTGTCCGTAGGAGGCTAGCTTAGTCTTTTGTTATGCTGGACTATGGAATACCAGCGGGAACTCAAAGTGAGCTCGAGTGGTACGAAGACGAAGGAGGATACTCAGGTGTTCCAACAGAAGTCTTCAGAGACATGCATTCAAGGGGGATCCCTTAGAATGGAGACAGCACACGAACGGCCTGTAAGTTGGACTTCAAGGGGGTTCCTTAAGTCTGGGACGAAGTACAAGGTGGAGACCTAGGGATGACCTGTAGTCTCAGTTGTTGTGGATAACAGACCATGACAAGGGAGGTGAGGAGTGGGCTTAGAGCTTGTAGAATTGAGTAGACTAAGCTAAGGAAAGAGTACAGGGTGAAGAGTGCGATATAAGTACAGACACCAAGTTATTAGGTAATGGACTTCTAGTAAGTCCGAGATAAGGAGTGAGTCATCCGCAGTAGATAAGGATAAGTCACGACAAGTCAGTTCTAATAATACAACAGTTCCGAGATAAGACGGAATGGGAGGAACCGGGGAAGCGGAACTCAAGGTGTGAACGGAGTTCCTAAGTCCGAGATACGAGATAAGGAGGAACGAGGACTTAGCTAAGTAGAAGGAAAAAGGAAAAGAAAAGAGTGATCCACCGTGGATCATAACAAGCCCTGCATGCTAGATACATGCCCCACTTGTCTATTCCTCACACCCTACACAACTTATTTTCACCACTTCCAACTCCACTACATCCATGTCTGAATCACTGTCTATGATGGCCTCTGAACACCATCACCACCGCATTTCACCCCTTGCTTGCAACAACTACAGTTTGCGGTCTAGGGATCTCTTTGACCCATTCTCACCACTCCAACTCAATGCTGACACTGATTGGAATGCAGACATGGGCGCCACCTCTCATATGACCCCTCATCATCATTAGCTGTGCAACTACACAGCTAAATGTGTCCCAATCAAGCTTACAGACAATACTATTATCTATTCTGCAGGGATTGGTTCAGTAGTTTTCCACCCGAATCTCAATGGAAAGAGGGGGAGAGCAGTCGAGTTCAGCAATGTCCTACATGTACCCCAACTCCACAACAACCTCCTCACTGTTCTTTATCTAACTTGTCACTGATGTGGATGCTGTGTGCTGTTTTGGAGTCAAGTCGCCACACCTGAGGACTTTTGCAGATGCAATGTGCATGAAAAATGCTACCGAATGGAGAAAAGCTGCCCTGACTGAATTAGAGGCCCACAAGATGAATGGCACCTGGATTCTGGTGCCCCAACCAAAGAATCAACCTGTAATTGGTTCCAGATGGGTATTTACATGCAAATATCGTGCTGATGGCTCATTTGAGCGTTATAAGGGCTGCTTGGTTGCTCAGGGATTCTCCCAGTGCCCAGGCTTTGAGGTCTTTGCTCCCACTGTGCATCTCCCAACTCTGCACATCATTCTTGCCTTGGCTGCACTCCACGACCTCCATTTATGGTCAGTTGATGTCTCCAATGCCTATCTAAATGGCAACATGGACTGCAATGTCTACATGGAGCAGCCTGAAGGTTTTTCTCAGGGAAACCTGAAGGACACAGTATGTTTGCTGAAGAAGTCGCTTTATGGGACTAAACAGGGTGGAAATCGCAGGAATCGCAAGATGCACACCACTCTCAAGTCTATGGGCTTCAAACAGACCTATTCGAATGCTGCTGTCTATATCTTTGTCCGGGGGGAGGTCCACATTATTCTACCTGTCTTCGTCAACAATATGACCTTTGCATCCAAGTCTCTGCCTGCAATTAAGCAGACAATTACAGATCTCAGCAGCTACATCAAACTATGCAATCTCAGACCTACCACTGAACTCCTGGGCATCAAAATCGATTGCAATCGATCCAAGCGCTCCCTAACCATCTCACAGCCACAATACTGCACCGAGATGCTTGCATGCTATGGAATAGCCGATTCCAAGCCAGTTTCCACACTCATGACTCCTGGACTTTGTCTCTCCCGGGACCAGAGCCCCAAGACTGCAGAGGAGCATGCTTTTATGCGCACCATGGACTATGGTGGAGCCATTGGGTCACTGCAGTATCTATCTTGCACCACCCGGCCTGACATCGCATATACATGTTAGATGCAGTGATTGCACACTTGTGAGTCATGCCTAGATGAGTCACACTGCCTCCATTGTGCCACATTGTGGCGCATTGTTATTATTTGTGATTGTTATGACTGCAGCCTGTAATCCTGCAAAGTCCACTGTCTCTTCTCCTTAGTTTCTGACAGTGGACTCCAGCTACATGATTTAGCTGTTTAACAATACAGTTGGTCAGCTCACTTCATTTACCTCTGAGCCTGGTGTCACCCATTGGCACACAATCAAGCACCTGATGCACTACATTAAAGGGACGGTCAACTATGCGATCACCTATACACCAGATCTCTCTCAGTCCCAGCCCTTCATGACCTACTCTGATGGAAACCATGGCAGTTGCAAGAACACTGGACAGTCCACTGGTGCTTACATGGTCAAGATTGGAACTGGAGTGGTTTTCTGGATGTCCAAGTGCCAGTCTATTGTTGCTCTCTCCACGACAGAAGCTGAGTACATGGCTGCATGTGAGGCAGGCAAGGAGATTGTCTGGATGCAAAAAATGCTCCAGAAACTAGGGTTCCCCATCACTGTGTCTTCCATGCTCTTGATGGACAACCAGTCTGCCATCCAGGTAGTCAAACATCCTGAACACCATGGTCAGATGAAGCAACTCGATCTTTCCTGGTTCTGGCTACGTGATGTGGTTGATCAAGCCACCATTTCACCCACTTATGTTCCTACTGGCGAAATGCCTGCAGATTTACTGACAAAGGCCCTGCCATGGCTCAAAGTAGAGCAATTCTGCACTGCTATGGGATTGGGTGCATTCAGAGGGAGCTAGCGCTGTGGAGAGATGCATGATCAGGGGGGAGTGTTAGATGCAGTGACTCAAGACTTGTGAGTCACAAATAGATGAGTCACATCTCTCCCACTGCGCCACAATTGTGGTGCACTGTTGTTATGTATTGTTGTTATGACTGCATTGTGTATAAACCTGCAAGTCCACTGTCTTTCTCCTTAGTTTCTGACAGTGGACTCCAGGTATGTCACTGTATGTTGACTACACAACATAGTTTCTGACAGTGGACTCCAGCTGTCCAATCCAGCTGTCTAACACATAACAACCATACATAACAACAGTGTGCCACAATCGTGGCGCAGTGGGAGAAGTGTGACTCATCCATCCATAACTCACAAGTGTTAAGTCACTAAATCTAACACTCCCCCCTGATCATGCATCTCTCCACAGCACTAGCTACCCCTGTTAAACAACTGGATTGTCCAGCTGGAGTCCACTGTCAGAAACTATGTTGTGTAGTCGACATACAATGACATACCTGGAGTCCACTGTCAGAAACTAAGGAGAAAGACAGTGGACTCGCAGGATTATACACAATGCCGTCATAACAACAATATATAACAACAGTGTGCCACAATTGTGGCACAGTGGGAGAGGCGTGACTCATCTGTCTGTGACTCACAAGTGTTGGGTCACTGCATCTAACACTCCCCTCTGATCATGCATCTCTTCACAGCGCTAACTCCCCCTGAATGCACCCAATCCCATAGAAGCACAGAATTGCTCTACTTTCAGCTGTAGCAGAGCTTTCATCAGTAAATCTGCAGGCATCTCGCTAGTAGGAACATAAGTGGGTGAAATGGTGCCTTGATCGACCACATCACATAGCCAGAACCAGGACAGGTTGAGTTGCTTTATCCGACCATGGTGTTCAGGATGTTTGGCTACCTGGATGGCAGACTGGTTGTCCATCAAGAGCATGGAAGACACAGTGATGGGGAACCCTAGTTCCTGGAGCATCTTCCGCATCCAGACAATCTCCTTGCCTGCCTCACATGCAGCCATGTACTTGGCTTCTGTTGTGGAGAGAGGGATCTGGTGCATAGATAATCGCATAGTTGATCACCCCTTTAATGTAGTGCATCAGGTGCTTGATTGCATGCCAATGGGCGACACCAGGCTCAGAGGTAAATGAAGCGAGCTAACCAACTGTATATGCGATGTTAGGCCAGATGGTGCAAGAAAGATACTGCAGTGACCCAATGGCTCCGCCATAGTCAACAGTGCGCATAAAAGCATGCTTCTTCACAGTCTTGGGACTCTGGTCCTGGGATAGACAAAGTCTGGGAGTCATGGGTGTGGAAATTGGTTTGAAATCGGCCATTCCATAGTGTGCAAGCATCTTGGTGCAGTATTGTGGCTGTGAGATGGTCAGGGAGCGCTTGGATCGATTGCAATCGATTGTGATGCCCAGGAGTTCAGTGGTGGGTCTGAGGTCACATAGTTTGAAGTAGCTGCTGAGGTCTGTAATTGCCTGCTTAATTTCAGGCAGAGACTTGGATGCAAAGGTCATATTGTCAACAAAGACAGGCAGAATAATGTGGACCTCCCTCCGAACAAAGATATACACAGCAGCATCCAAATAGGTCTGTTTGAAGCCCATAGACTCGAGAGTGGTGTGCATCTTGCAATTCCAGCGATTTCCACCCTGTTTAGTGCCATAAAGTGACTTCTTCAGCAAACATACTGTGTCCTTTGGATTTCCCTGAGCAAAACTTTCAGGCTGCTCCATGTAGACATTGCAGTCCATGTCACCATTTAGATAGGCATTGGAGACATCAACTGACCATGAATGGAGGTCATGGAGTGCAGCCAAGGCAAGAATGATATGCAGAGTTGGGAGATGCACAGTGGGAGCAAAGATCTCAAGGTATTCAAAGCCTGGGCATTGGGAGAAGCCCTGAGCAACCAAGTAGCCCTTATAATGCTCAAATGAGCCATCAGCACGATATTTGCATGTAAATACCCATCTAGAATCAATTACAGGTTAATTCTTTGGTCAGGGCACCAGAATCCAGGTGCCATTCGTCTTGTGGGCCTCTAATTCTGTCAAAGCAGCTGTTCTCCATTCGGCAGCATCTTCTGTGCGTATTGCATCTGCAAAAGTCCTTGGATGCAGTGACTTAATTCCAAAACACCGCATGGCATCCGCATCCTCCTCTTCATCATCCTCAGAATCATCCTGGTTACTACCAGCAATCTGCGCTAGACTCAGCTTCCACCACTCACGAGGAGGTTGGCAATTCCTGGCAGGCATGCATGCACCAATTCCAACTGGGCTAGGAGGTCTGGATGGTGCTGCTGGTGGTGGAGTAGCTGGTGGTGGAAGAGGTGCTGGTTCCTCTGCATTCTCAGCTTCAGGCTCCCCCTGAGGAGGCAGCAGCGCTGGAGTAGGAACTGGTGGTTTTTCAGCATCCAATTCATCTGGCAAGTTGGGCAGGACATATGGGGTACCTGCAGGGGCAGATGAAGGCTGGTTCGCTTGCAGTAATACTGGAGCAATGATGGGTTGGCATTCATCGAAGTCAGCACATTCGGAGATGAATATGCACGTAGTGGTAGGGTTGTAGAACTTCCAGCCCTTGTATCCATCTGGGTAATCAATAAATACACACTTCTTATAGTGCGGGTAAAGTGCAGGACACTTATCCTTCTGCACATGCAAATATGCAGTGCACCCCTACACTCTGAGATGTGAGACATCAGGTTTGTGGCCATTCCAGAGCTCATAAGGTGTTGCATCATCGAGGGCGGATGTGGGGCAACAATTTCAGACATGGACAAGCGCAATGAGGGCCTCACCCCAGAATGCCTTAGCAAGACCCAATTCCTGCAACATGGCCATAATGCACTCAAAGAGGACACAGTTTGCATGCTCTGTGACTCCATTTTGCTGTGGACAGGCTTAGACTGTGTGCTGGCACTAGATACCACAGGAATTGATGAACTTGAGCATGGCATGACTCATATACTCTCCTCCCTTGTCATCTCACAAGGTTTTGATCCTGCGTTCTGTCTGATTTTCTGCAAATGCCTTGAACTGCTTAAATGCACTAAAAACATCCAATTTGGCACGAATTGGCAGCACAAAGCAATATCGTGGGTAATCATCAATGAATGTGACACAGTAGCAGAATCCAGAGAATGAGTGATGGGGGATCTCATGGACATCTGAGTGGACAAGTTCCAGAGGGTGAGAAGCATGCCAGGAGCTGCTAGGAAAAGGATTTGCATGCATCTTGCCTGCTATGCAAGGCTCACAGATTGGATCTGGTGCTGTCTTGCTGTCCAGTCACATTCCAGTGACCAGGTTGCGCTGAATTAGTGTTTTAACATTGGGTATATTGTGATGAGCAAGCCTGCGATGCCAGAGGGAGATGTCAAGCAGAATGGTAGTTGCCGGGTTGGCATACTCAGTTATGGGCTCAGTCACACCATCAAGGAATGCAGCATTGTGCTCATTGATGGTTGCAATGAAAAGTGGGGGTCCACCCGAACAAGAGAATGAAAGGTGTGTTGCATTGATATTGACAGTGAACGATGAGTGACAAGTTAGGTAAAGAACAGCAAGGAGGTTGTTGTGGAGTTCGGGTACATGCAGGACATTGCTAAACTCGACTGCTCTCCCTCTCTTTCCATTGAGATTTGGGTGGAAAACTACTGAACCAATCCCTGAGGAATAGACAATAGTATTGTCCACAAGGTTGATCAGGACACGTTTAGCTGTGTAGTTGCACAGCCAATGATGATGAGGGGTCATATGAGAGGTGGCGCCCATGTCTGCATTCCAATTGGTGTCAGCATTGAGTTGGAGTGGTGAGAAAGGGTCAGAGGGATTCCCAGACCACAAACTGTAGTTGTTGCCAGTAAGGGGCAAAATGTGGTGGTGATGGTGTTCAGAGGCCATCATAGACAGTGATTCGGACATGGATGTAGTGGAGTTAAAAGTGGTGAAAATAAGTTGTGTAGGATGCAAGGAATAGACAAGTGGGATGTGTATCTAGCACTCAGGGCTCATAACCTGTTAAACAGCTGGATTGTCCAGCTGGAGTCCACTGTCAGAAACTAAGGAGAAAGACAGTGGACTCGCAGTATTATACACAATGCGGTCATAACAACAATACATAACAACAGTGTGCCACAATTGTGGTGCAGTGGGAGAGGCGTGACTTATCTGTCCGTGACTCACAAGTGTTGGGTCACTGCATCTAACAAAATCTGAAGGTGCATATGGGGCATCCTGAGATGCAGGCACTAATGGAAGAGGATTGGACAGAGGTAGGGGTATCACTGGAGCGATAACAGGCAGCCGTTCATCAAAATCAGCTCATTTGGAGACAAATGTGCACTTAGTGGTAGGATTGTAGAACTTCCAGCTCTTGAATCCATCTGGATACCCAACAAATATGCACTTCTCATAGTGCGGGTAAAGCTCAGGACGCTTATCCTTTTGCACATGCACGTAAGCAGTGCACCCTCACACTCTGAGATGAGAGACATCTGGTTTGTGACCATTCCAGAGCTCATAAGGTGTTGCATGATCTAAGGCAGCTGTGGGGCAATGGTTCCAGACATGTTAGACAGCTGGATTAGGCAGCTGGAGTCCACTGTCAGAAACTAAGGAGAAAGACAGTGGACTCGCAGGATTATATACAATGCAGTCATAACAACAATACATAACAACAGTGCGCCACAATTGTGGCGCAGTGGAAGAGGTGTGACTCATCTATTTGTGACTCACAAGTCTTGAGTCACTGCATCTAACATGTTTAGCTGTGTAGTTGCGCAGCCAATGACGATGGGGTGTCATATGAGAAGTGGTGCCCATGTCTGCATTCCAATTGGTGTCAGCATCGAGTTGGAGTGGTGAGAGAGGGTCAGAGGGATCCCCAGACTGCAAACTTGCATTTCCTGCATGTTCTACGACATCCTGAGGTGGCTGGTGTGCGTTGGCAGGTGTTGTGGGTGTAGAAGTTGTGTTGGCCTGATTTGTGCACTTTCCAGAGCGCTTGGATGACTTATAATGCTCCTTTGTGCAATGGAGTGCATAGCACTTGCACATGCAGTGGCTGGGCTTATCGCAGAAGCTGCAGGGTGAGGCAGGGTTGCAAGTGCAGCCAGGAGTGGTGGATGAGATGGCAGAGGTGCCAGCAGCAGCGGATGCATCAGCATGAGGGCGACAATTGATTTCCTCGCTCTGGAAGGCCACTTTGACCTTGACCTTGTCAACATCTGTGAGGAGAGTGAGAGATGTTAGACAGCTAAATCAGGCAGCTGGAGTCCACTGTCAGAAACTATGTTGTGTACTCGACATACAATGACATACCTGGAGTCCACTGTCAGAAACTAAGGAGAAAGACAGTGGACTCGCAGGATTATACACAACGCAGTCATCACAACAATACATAACAACAGTGTGCCACAATTGTGGCACAGTGGGAAAGGCATGACTCATCTATCTGTGACTCACAAGTGTTGAGTCACTGCATCTAATACTCCCCCCTAATTGCACATCTCTCCACAGCGCTAGCTTCCCCTGAATGCACCCAATCCCATAGAAGTGCAGAATTGCTCTATTTTGAGTCGCGGCAGTGCCTTCGTCAGTAAATTTGCAGGCATCTCTCCAGTAGCAACATAAGTGGGTGAAATGGTGCCTTGATCGAACACATCACATAGCCAGAATCAGGACAGGTTGAGTTGCTTCATCTGACCATGGTATTCAGGATGTTTGGCTACCTGGATGACAGACTGGTTGTCCATCAAGAGCATGGAAGACACAGTGATGGGGAAGCCTAGTTCCTGGAGCATCTTCCACATCCACACAATCTCCTTGCCTGCCTTACATGCAGCCATGTACTCAGCTTCCATCATGGAGAGAGCAACAATAGACTGGCACTTGGACATCCAGGAAACCACTCCAGTACCAATCTTGACCACATAAGCACCAGTGGACCATCCAGTGTCCTTGCAACTGCCATGGTTTGCATCAGAGTAGTGAAGGGCTGGGACTGAGAGGGATCTGGTGTATAGGTGATCGCATAGTTGATCATCCCTTTAATGTAGTGCATCAGGTGCTTGATTGCATGCCAATGGGCGACACCAGGCTCAGAGGTAAATGAAGCGAGCTGACCAACTGTATATGCGATGTCAGGCCAGGTGATGCAAGAAAGATACTGCAGTGACCCAATGGCTCCACCATAGTCAATGGTGCACATAAAATCACACTCCTCCACAGTCTTGGGACTCTGGTCCTGGGATAGACAAAGTTCGGGAGTCATGGGTGTGGAAACTGGCTTGGAATCAGCCATTCCATAGCATGCAAGCATCTCGGTGCAGTATTGCAGCTGTGAGATTGTTAGGAAGCGCTTGGGTCAATTGTGATCAATTTTAATCCCTAGGAGTTCAGTGGTGGGTCCAAGATTGTGTAGTTTGAAGTAGCTGCTGAAGTCTGTAATTGCCTGCTTTATTGCAGGCAGAGACTTGGATGCAAAGGTCATATCATCGATGAAAACAGGCAGAATAATGCTGACCTCCCCCCAGACAAAGATATACACAGCAGCATCTGAATAGGTCTGGTTGAAGCCCATAGACTCTAGAGTGGTGCACATCTTGCAGTTCCAGCGATTTCCGCCCTGTTTAGTGCCATAGAGCGACTTCTTCAGCAAACATACTGTGTCCTTTGGGTTTCCCTGAGCAAAACCTGTAGGCTGCTCCATGTAGACATCACAGTCCATGTCGCCATTTAGATAGGCATTGGAGACATCAACTGATCATAAATGGATGTCGTGGAGTGCAGCCAAGGCATGCATGATATGCAGAGTTGGGAGTCGCACAGTGGGGGCAAAGACCTCAAGGTATTCAAAGCCTGGGTGTTGGGAGAAGCCCTGAGTGACCAAGCAGCCCTTATAATGCTCAAATGAGCCATCAGCACGATATTTGCATGTAAATACCCATCTAGAAC
>JBBPLO010001352.1:0-10962 GCA_038089835.1 Retiboletus flavoniger | reverse complement strand
CGGAACGATGGCTGAAGATCTACATGGACGATATCGGGATCCACACCAAAGGCGCCCTCAATGTACACCATGATCGCACCCGCCGCGTACTCCAACGCTTACGAGAACACGGTCTTTCCCTAAAAATCTCCAAATGTACCTTCGACTCCCCCACCATGGAATACCTCGGACTAATCATTGGTCGAGGAGTCGTTCAAATGGACCCCTCCAAACTTTCTGCCATCCAAGATTGGAAAAACCCCTCCTCAGTCACTGGCATCCGCTCTTTCCTTGGATTCGCCAACTATTATCGAAAATTCATCGCCAATTACTCTAACATAGCTGCCCCCCTAACTCTCCTCACCCGGAAAGACCAACCATGGATTTGGACTCCCCTCCAGCAATGCGCCTTTGACGCCCTCAAATCCTCCTTTTGTTCCGCCCCCGTCCTCACCCTACCTGATGTCAATTGCCCCTTCTCCCTCATAACTGACGCCTCCCTCCTTGCTGCCGGCACCGTCCTCATGCAGACCGACACAAACGGCAACCTTCAACCTGTTGCCTATTTTTCTAAAACCTTTGCCCCTGCTGAACGCAACTATGACATTTACGATCGTGAGCTCCTAGCTGTCATCCTCTCACTCTCCGAATGGCGCCAATACCTCCAAGGCACCTCACACCCTATCACCATTATCACTGATCACAAAAACCTATCTTATATCCACAACCCTCGTAAGTTATCCCGTCGACAGGCCAGATGGGCACTCTTCCTGCAGGACTTTGACATCCTCTGGAAGGTTATGCCGGGCTCAAAGATGGGGCCCGCCGACGCCCTCTCCCGCCTCCCACTAGTCGATACCTCACTGGATAACCTCGACGCCTCCATTGTCCCTGACCCCATCGTCATCAACGCCATAGACCTCTCCCTCATTGACCTCATCCGTTCCAGCACCAATTCCGACCCCCTCGTACTGCGTGCCATCGCACTCCTTGCTGATGGCTCCCCCCTATTCCCCCAATCTCGCCTTTCAGATTGGACCTTTGACAATGGTCACCTCTTCTTCTGCCATCGCATGTACGTCCCACCTTCTGCTCGCTCCGCGGTCCTCCATACCATCCATTCCTCACCCCTTTCGGGCCACATGGGAGTCTTCTGCACCAAAGCCATTCTCGAATGAGACTTCTGGTGGCCAGGCCTCGCAACCTTCGTCAAACACTTTATTGCTGGCTGCACCATCTGCCAACAGCACAAAGTCAACACTCATCCTACACATCCACCCCTCCTGCCGATCCCCTCCTCTAATGCTCTCCCCTTTCGCCAGCTCTCTGTTGACCTTATCACTGACCTCCCCCTCTCCTCCTCCTTCAACTCTATCATGGTCGTGGTCGACCATGGGCTTACAAAGGGGGTAATCCTTATCTCTTGCACCAAAAAGATCAATGCCGCAGGAGTTGCCCTCCTCTTTTACGAAAACGTTTTCAAAAGATTTGGCCTCTATGACTCCATCATCTCCGACAGAGGCCCTCAATTCTCCTCTGCCTTCGCCATCGAATTAGCTCGCCTCTTGAAATATGACATACGCCTTTCATCCGCATACCACCCACAGACCGACGGCCAAACCGAACCAACCAACCAAGAACTCGAGGTATATCTACGAATCTTTTGCTCTAACAATCCGCACTCTTGGGCCGACCTTCTCTCGTCTGCGGAATTCCACCACAACTCTGCCCCCCACTCATCCACCCAAAAGTCCCCATTCTCCCTACTATACGGCTACGAACCCAGGACCTTTCCCCCTCTAGGAAAGACCTTCATCCCCGCCCTTGAATCCCGACTCACAGCCCTCACCTCTGCCCAAAAGGAAGCCCTAGTGGCCCACGAATCCGCCCGAAAGATCATGACTGATTGATCCTACCGAAAGTTCTTCCCATGGAAAACCGGAGATAGGGTATGGCTGGAAGCCACTCACCTTAAACTAAAGTACCCCTCTCGGAAACTTGCCCCTAAACGTCATGGACCTTTTGAAATCATCCAGGTACTATCTCCCTTATCATACAGACTCCGACTACCACCCACATGGAAAATCCACAACGTCTTCCACGCCTCACTCTTATCTTCTTATCGCGAATCCCCAGCGCATGGACCCCCCTTCCTCCTCCCGCCACCTGACCTTATCGGAACTGAAGAAGAGTATGAAGTAGAAGCCATCATTAATCACAAGGGGGTTGGCAATTACCTGAGGTACCTGACCGCATGGAAAGGATATCCCTCGTCGGAGAACACCTGGGAACCTGAGTCTAATCTCAGACACGCTCGACGACTACTTTCCACTTATAAGCAACTCCATTCCATCTAAAAGACACTATTGACACAAAAGACATCAGTCTCTTCGTGAGTATCGCCTAGTGTGTCAATAACCCTAATACATGAACCCCTTGTCACTACTCCCATATATTGACGATGTCCTCATCTTCTATCATGACTCCCTCATCCCCCTCATCCATTTCCTCCCGCACCTCATCTTCCTTGCGTTCACGACATGTCTACCCATCCTTCTTGCCCGAACATGGATGCCTCTCTCTATTCAGCGTCATCCTAGAAACACCCGCTCTCGCCCTCGCCCTCGAAACCCTCCCTCTCTTCGCTGAAGACGAGACCACACACGCCCTCATTCACACCTATCACTCCGCTTCCTCTGCACTACATCTCGCCGAAACACTCGTTCCCCAGGACCCTGCCATACACTTCTCCATCAACGAGACCAGACGGAACTCTCTCGTCGCACTATCTCACCACGGCTTCCACAGCTTTGTAGAGGCACTCCCTCCCCCTCTTATCTATATCTCTTTCAGAAGGATTTACGACTCCCTTTCCCAAGCGCAGCGCGACCATTACTTACAATCCATAGACGATCTCTTACTCCTATGCCCTCACCAGGCCATCTTACCTGTACCCCCACCACCTTTGAGCCGCCTCACAGAAAGACTCTCCTCCCCTCCTCCTGCGGACACTCCCACCATCGTCGCCTCTGACGAAGAGGACTCCTCATCCGAGTCCGACGAAGCCCCCGCCCCCATTCGTTCGACCCATATCACGCCTGTTTCCCGGACGGAAGTCCAGTGGGTTCGCCTACCTAATGGCACCCATGTCCTGTCCTCCCCCACCCAAGTCATGCCCTGAGCAGACAGCGTTCGACTTGTTCCTGCCTCCCCCGGAACTGAATGCTTTCATTGCCATCTTCGAGGTCACTATCAACAGGACTGCCCCACCTTCCAATGCCCCCACTGCACTTCCTTCACCCCCGGCCACATTGCGACTCAGTGTAACCACATCCAGTGCGACTATTGTCGCAACTGGGGACACTCCGCTGAACTCTGTCCCCATTGCGAATGCGCTCTGTGTGCTCAGCCTGGGCATATCCAATCTCTTTGTCTGTTTAACACTGCTTCCCCCTCTCAGGTGAACGCCATCTTCGGGCCGCCGGCTTTTTGAAGATCCCTTTGGGAGAAGAGGTTTGTTGATCGAGCCTGGGGCTCAATTGTACAACGGGGGTAATGTTACAATTTTCTTTCCATCTCATCGAATCGTTCTCGTAGTAGTGTACCATCATTTCTCCTCGTATCGACGCGTTATCTCCTATCGCTCACGACAGGCTTATCTCCTTATCGGAGGGCCTAGATCCTGCTACCTTCGGTCTCTCGACCTTGGACTCCCTCACTCCTAATTAGGCTCTCTTATGCCTAATCGTTTCCCCCTATCTCATGGTCTGTGCGCGCTGCTTGAGCTATAAATAGTCTTCCATACCCTGTATTCCCCATTCTTGTTTTGCACAATCTACACGTATTATCAAGGATCACTCCTAGTATCATTAGGCTTGCCCCTAGTGAATTCCCTAGTTTCTCGCCTTGTCTCTGAGTCTCTAAGACGTCGGTCTCTTCGTGAGTATCGCCTTAGCCACTCTTGACCCACAAGACCTTGTTGGTATGCGATGCGTAACAATCACGGGCCACCAATATTCAGCGCAGACGAGTTGGCGAGTTTTCTGGATGCCGGGATGGCCGGCGGAGGGGTGGTCATGATGTTTGGCCAAAATGGCCTGGCGAGAGTTGGGCGGGGCATAGACATGGCCATTGAATGTGAGCATCCCGTCGATGGTTTGCCACAGGGAGAGATGGGAGCGGAAGTTTCTGGTGATGGGGGAAGTCGGATTTAGGGATTGGATGGCCGCTAGGGCCATGGTGTCAGTTTTGCATCCGTCCTTGATCTGGGATGCAAGGAGGGTGTCAATGGAGGAGATGAAGATGTCGTCGGGGAGGAGGGTGATGTCGGTGTTGTTGGCGTCCTTGGTTTCATGGTCAGGGCATTGGGAAAGAGCGTCGGGACCGGCGAGTTGAGTGGCGGGGGTGTAGGTAAATTGCAAATTGAAATCTGCGAGGTCGAGGAGCCAGCGGGCCTGGCGGCGGTTGAGGCTTTGGGGTTTGTGGAAGTAAGTGAGGTTTTTGTGGTCGGTGAAGACCTGGATGGGGAAAGGTGAGCCGTGAAGGTAGTGTTTCCATGCTTGGAGGGCGCGGATGACTGCAAGGAGTTCGTGGTCATGGATATCATAGTTTTGTTCTGCAGGGAGGAATGATTGGGAGATAAAGGAACAGGGTTTCCATTCCCTGTTCTCGTCGAGTTGTTGGAGGATACCTCCAGTGGTGAATTTGGAGGCATCGGTTGCGATAGCAAATTGCGCTCCAAAGTTTGGGAGGTGTAGGACTGGTCGTTGGAGGAAGCGACCTTTGAGGTCCTTGAAGGCCATTTGGCAGTCAGGCATCCATTCCCAGGGTTGCGTTTTCTTGGTGAGGTTGATGAGCGGGCGGGCAAGTGTTGAGTAGTTGGCGATAAAGTGCCTGTAAAAGTTAGCAAATCCGAGGAAGGATCGGACTTGTTTTATGGTGGTTGGGACAGGCCATTTGGAAATGCCCTCTAGTTTGATCGGGTCCATGGCAGCGTGGCCTGGTTGGATGATCATTCCGAGGTATTTGACCTCGTTGGTCGCGAACTTACATTTCTCGAGTTTGAGATGAAGGTCGAGTTCGGTCATCCTTTGGAGGATGCGCTTGGTACGCTCCGTGTGTAGGGTGTCGTCTGGGGAGAAGATTAGTAGGTCGTCCATATAGATAATTAGCCATCCTTTGGCAATCATGTCGTGGAAGGAGTCGTTCATGAACCTCTGGAATGTGGCGGAGGAGTTAGTAAGTCCGAAAAACATTACGTTTGGCTAAAAGAGTCTGCAGTGAGTCATGAAGGCGGCTTTCCACCGGTCTTTGGGTTTGATTTGTACGTTGTTGTATCCCCAACGTACGTCGAACTTTGTGAATTTCTTGGCGTCTCAGAGCTTGTTGATCAGCTCTGAGATCAAGGGTAGTGGGTAGGCGTCCTGTATGGTCGCCTCGTTGAGTTTGCAGTAGTCTTGGCAGGGCCTAAGACCACCGTCTTTCTTGTGGACAAAGAAAAAGGGGGAAGCTTGCGGGGAGTTAGATGGGGAAATTTTCCTGGCAGCTAAGTTTTCGTCAATGAATTTATCTGCCACTTCAGTCTCGGCGGGAGATAAAGGGTATACTTTCCCGACATGGGGAATGAAATCAGGTTTAAGTTTGATTTCATGGTCATAGGGTCAGCTGGGAGGGAGGTGGTCAGCTGCGTCTTTTGAGAAGACGGACGCAAATTGTTGGTATTCTGGAGGTAGGGATGTTTTGGGAACTGCGAGAGCTTCGGCTCGGGCAAGTTCGGTGGCTTGGGTTAGTTTTGCCACCTGGGCAGGTCAGAGGAAGCGGGATCCACATCGCATGATCCGAAAGACAGATCGGTTCTTTGTGGCGGCATTCATGAAGACGTCTTTGGTGGTCCAGTCATTGTAGTCTTGAAGGTGGTCATGTGAGACGGTCTTTACCAGTAAGGCGTTGGGCTCGTGGTCAGGAAAGGTGTAGACTTTGTTGTGTCTACACTGATTGAGATGGACCTTCTCCTTGCATAACTTGGATTGGTTAGTTTTCTTGTCGAGGGAGAGGGTTCTTTTTGCCCAATTGATTTTGGGGTTTTTGGCTCGAAGCCAGGGGAGGCCAAGGATGATGTTATCGCATCCGAGGTGCATGATGTGGAGGAGAACTTGGTGGACTAGTCCCCCGACGATGATGAAGAGAGAAGACATGTGGGTTATCTTCCCTTTCTTGTTCAGCGATCCATCGGCATTGTGGGCTAGGATCGGGGTGGAGAGCTTCGTGAGAGGTAGTTTGTGTTTCTCAACGAAAGCTCGGTCGATGCAAGAGATGTTGGCTCCACTGTCGACGAGGGTGGAGGTAGCGACGGTTTTCTTGGTGTACATAGGTCGCACGACTTGGATGGGAATTTGCATAGATTTTTCAGTCGTGTTTACTAGTACAACTTTTACGGAGGAAGGGGCTAACGTCGGGGTAGGCTTCCTTTCTAAAAATCCTGGAGGAAGACGGTCTTCACGTCTTCTCCTTCTTCTTTGTCATCGTCGTCCTCGATTTCTTGTAGGCAAGGGATTTCTTTGTCGGCTACTTCGGCGACCTTCTTGGCAGGTTGGCCTTGGGTACCTGTGGGGCGCTGTGAAGAAAAGGAGGGACATTTGAAGGAGGAGTGGCCAGGCTGTTGGCATCGGAAACATAGCTTCTTCTCGACGCATTGTTTCCTTTCTTCGGGAGTGAGTTTCCTGATGGCGCGGACTACATCCACGTCCATGGCGTTTGGGTCCTTCTGGGGGGTATTCGAGGAGGACAGGGTGGTCTGAGAGGTTGGGTGGTACATCCATTTGACGATTTCTTGGGTTCTTTCCCACATGGTCTGGAAGTGGGTCGCTTTCTTGTACCAGTCCTCGACGGTAGTCGGAGGGGTTTCCATGGAATAGATCTTCATCATCAGGGGTTGGGGAAGCCCTGCTGAGAAGTACGCGATAAGGACATTGTCGTCAAGTATATTCGAGACGACGACGTTGTGACGGAAGTCGGCGATGTAGTTGGTTAGAGAGGGTTTGTAAGTCCCTTTCTTTTTGATCATTTGTGTGGTGGTGAGCCACACGATAGCGTTGCCAATCGAATCTTGGTGTTTGAAGGCGGTCTTGAACTTGCTTATGAAAGCAGGGAGAGTTCCGAGGGTGATGATTCCAGTGGCCATACACTTCTGACGGAAGGTGGCGGCCCAGGTGGCGGCTGACCCTTTGGTCATGTGTGAGAGGGCGAAGGCGATTCGTTTAGCGTCAGTGTCGTAGACGTCCTCATTAACGAGGAGGTAGAATTGCACAGTGTGGAGCCACTGTATGGCTGTATCAGGGGATCCATTGAAGGGTGTAGGGGCTCCAAGATGGAGTTCCTTTCCTGTGGACATAGTCTTTCTGGGTGAAGTTGGCCGAGGGAACGGGGGACGCGCTCTAGATAGAGGATACCCAGTAAGCACTGGGTGCGGCATAGGTCTGGGAGGGAGAGGAAAGACGGGTTGCATGGTAATGGGAGTGGAAGAAGGAGGGGTAGGAACTCTCGGAAGGTTGAGTTGGGCAGAAAGGTCGTGGGCGAGCTGGAGGGTTTCCTCCTGCTCTTCTTGGGTCGTAGGGTTGACTTTGTGGTCGGAGTGGTCTAAGGACAAGGGGGACGAGGGTTGTTCAGAGATGATGTCTCGGGGAAGGAACCACCTGGTAGGGGTTCTGGGATCAATGGTGGCGCGTTGCCCAGGGAATCACCCCGTGCAGGCTGAGTGCGGGAGTGTGGTTAGGAAGTAAGACGACCTAGTAGTCGCTTGTAGGGGAGAGCTTAGTCTTTTGTTATGTTGGGCTAGGACCGACAGGATCTCGAGTGAGTTAACTGCCTCGACACGTGACGAACGAGGTGGACTTAGGAGAGTACGACGAGAGAGGACTTCGAGGTATGACGAGTACAGGTCTAGTGCCTAGTACGGGGACGAATGTAGATCTATCGTCTACGGTCAGAGGCAAAGGTTACTTGTTGGGAGGACCTGCGGAGCCTAAGGTTAGGAGTTTAAGGGGTTTCCCTAGATCCTGGACGAAGGTTAAGGAAAGAGACTCTTGGGGAGTGCCCTTAAGCCCTTAGTGTGTCACTGCGGATGACGACGAGAGGAGCAAGGAGGCCAAGTAACTTGTAGTATTCGAGAGGATGTAACTAAGTACAAGGGCTGCTTAGTCTACTCTAACGAGAACGACCTGTAAACGGTTAGTGACAGTAATGGGTGAAGGATTGAAGGACGTGATAGTTGGATGTGATAAGAGAACGATAGTGGGCACTGGGCCACGGACGAAGCAAGGGACTGCCATCGCTACGAGGCAATAGCGGTGGTGGACATAAGCGCAGTGGTGGCCTCTCTAGAGCTCACCTGGCTAGGCGATACTCACATAGAGACTGACGTCTAGCCAGAGAGGAGGGATTGCAAGGGAGGGGCCCAGTGGCGAGTATTCAGGAAGATTAAGCTAAAGAGAATACAAGCGAGAGCACGAGGTTTAAATATGGCTACCAGAAGGGTTACGTAAGGGGACGCGTCAGCGTCAAAGATAAGGAGTGAGTCAGCAAGATAAGAGCTGAGTCACGACGAGTCATATCTAATAATACAATGGTTCTGTGGAAGGTCATAGAAGGACGGAGAAGTGGAAGGAACCGGGGAAGCGGTACATGAGGTAGCAATGGCATACCTGAGGTCCGAAGGCAGTGAGGACTGAACAAGACATAGCTAAGTTAAAGTAAAAGGAAAAGAGGATAGGAGACCAAGTCTCGTATCGTAACAGTCAGTATTGGGGATGGGACTCCAGGAGGGGAGTCATCCCGTCGTTGCCAGTCCAGAAGGCTTGGGCTTGGGCTAAGAAGTCTATTTCGGCTGGGTCAAGGGGGGAATCGGAGGCGGATGGGGTCAAGTTGGCTCAGCAAGCCTGACGGGTGGCGTGCTCTCTCAGGTACCTATTGAGGTCCTGAAGGAACTCTAGCGCTCCGAGCTGGTAGGCCAGGAGGAGGGTGACAGCACGGGCATCTCGGTAGATGGACTGTAGGACAGTATGGAGGCAGGCACACTGCGCATTGGTGGGGTTAGGGGGAATGAGGCCTAGCCGCGCGATCTGTAGGTATAGTTTGGAGACGAGCTCCAATGGGGAGGCATCCTCAACAAAGGATTGTAAGGGGATGAGGAGGTGGGAGTTGGTCAAGGCGGACGCAAGCTCCTGAAGGTTATCACAGGAGGGGTAGTCTTCATGCAGACAGTGCATGTTGATGGGGATGTCAACGCTGAGGATAGGCATCGGTAAGATGGTAGCGAGTGAGACAGGAGGAAGTTCAGGAGAGCGGTCGCCCCAGCATGGAGGACCAGCAGCAGGGGATCCCCAACCAGGGGATGCAGCATGGGAGGACGATGTCAGAGGGTCATATACGGTGGACGCATGAGAAGCTATAGTAGGAAAGTCTATTGGTAAATCGTCGGCGAGGACGACATTGTCTTTGTCAGCTAACAGGGATGACAGGGGAGGAGAAGAACGAAGGGATGATACTGTAGTGATGGAAGACATGGTTTCCTTTGTGTTTGGTTTTGGGTACGCTACGAAGAGGGGAAAAAGGAGAGAGGAGGGACTAAGGAGGGAATGCGCGGGGGTGTGCCTTCTTATAGGCGAGGAGGATGGTCCGTGCGTTTTTGAGATCCCTTTCAGGAAGCCAGGAGTCATCATCGGCGGAGTATCCTTTCCACCAAATGAGATAGTGGCGCTTATCCGAAGCTCCATGGTGACGTATGATTTTCTCAACTTCATACTCCGCTTGTCTGCTGATAAGCTCTGGCGGGTTCTTTTTGAAATGGGGGCTGTAAACGGCGTTCTGGCGATAAGGAGATAAGAGAGAAGCATGGAATGTGGGGTGGAGCTTCCATGTCTTTGGAAGGGCTAGGCGATAAGAGACGGGAGATAAGACGTTAGTGATAATGAATGGTCCTTCTCTTTTGGGAGAAAACTTGGGATTGGCTAGTTCCTGGCAGAGGTTTCGGGCCTTGAGCCATACCTTATCTCCCTTGTTGAAAGGGGAGAAGGGGCGTTTGTTTCGACTGGCCATCACTTGGCAAGCCAATTCGTGGGAGGCGAGGGCCTCGTTTCGGGTGGAGGAGAGTTCCTTGAGTCTGGTTTCGACAGCTGGAATGTTGGAAGACAGGACTAGAGTGGGTAGAGGGTTAGGTTCGTATCCCATGAGGAGGAAGAAAGGGGATTTGTTCGTGACCGAGTGGGGTCGGTGGTTGTGGGTGAACTCGGCTAGGGATATTTTGCTGGCCCACGATGTGGGGTCGTCTCTGCAGAAGATGCGGAGGTACATTTCTACCTCTTGGTTGACCCTCTCGGTTTCTCCATCAGTTTGAGGGTGGAAGGCAGTGGAGAGGGCAAGCTTGTAATTGAGGATTCGTCCAAGCTCCTTGGAGAATGCTGAGGTGAACTGGGGGCCTCGGTCGGAGATGATCTTGTCCGGCAGGCCATACTGGGAGTAGACTCTGTGGGCGAACAAGGTGGCAATGCCGTCCACGGTGTAAAACACAAAAGTACTCTGGGAGTACTTCTAAAGGGTGTGGGGTGCAATGGATTCGTCCCCAAAGAGGGTTCAAGGCAGAGGTGAAGTGCCAGAAGTGATAGAATGGAAGGAAATGAAGTCCGGAGGAAGTCCAGAGTGAGCACAGGAAAGTCCGGGAGTCCGAGAGTCCAGAGTTGTGTCGTCGGGGCGGTAGGTGTTCGGAGTGTTGTAGAGCGATAGGAGTAGACAGTGGTGAAGTTATTCGTGCGTGCGCAGGTGATTCGAGTGCGTAGGGACGTGCGTGCAATGATACGAGTGTGAAATGATGATCTCAAAAGATGTATTTCAAAGAAATACTACAAAGCTTTATAGTCCGGGCATTTCCCAGGACTGTCAGGGACAAATAGGTGATGAACTGTAACTATAAAACGAAGTGGAATGGTGATG
>JBBPLO010001349.1:0-10978 GCA_038089835.1 Retiboletus flavoniger | reverse complement strand
ACGCGATATGGTAACAGGCAGAGCTGACTGGTGAACATTGACTGATTGTTCTGCCGGACAGGTATTGCATTTCAATGGATAAGTTTGATCGAGCAATCCAACGTGCTGAGGAAATATTCTTCGAAGAATGTGACCCTGGAAATGGTGAGCTCATCATCATTATAGTCTTCTTCAGCTCATGATTTGTTCAGTTCCCGTCATTCTGTTGTTCACCAGATTTGATGCACTATTGCCTGTAGCTATGGGTAAACTACCACGTGCTGATCGACAACTGCCATTACCAGAGAGGGTGTCAAAGGCCCGGCTACTCATTAATGGGATTTTTGACAGTGCTAATGTATGGGGACGTCTCTCTCGAATGAGGCATGCTCCAACATGCTATGTTCGGACTGAAGGTTTTTAGCATGCCTTCCTATAAATCTATGCTATTCATCTATGTGTCAGGCTTGCACAAGTCCAATGAAGGATGTAACATTGTGCTAGAAAGCACAGCAAGGGCTTTAAGTGAGGAAGTATTGCAAATGCTGTTTGTTTCAGCCCAGGAAACAAACCTAGCACTTTGTGTCAAATATGCAGTTCAAAAGTAAGTTATATACATGATATATATTCTGCATACATAGCTTGACAATTTTATGTGAATAAAGGGTGATATCTATGGCAGAGAGGGTGCACAACTCTGCACTTCCTGTGCAAAGGATGAGCATCATAAGATTTGAGGAGCTTGTGATGTGGTTTCCACATTTTTGGGTAAGGCAATAAAGATTTTATGCATATAAATGGATGTATACTTATTATTGATTCACACTTGATGATCACAGTCTGTGAGTGGAATACTCTAGCATATGACCAATGGTGATCATAATAATGCAATATCCACCATTCATCATGCCATTGCAATCATAGGAGGTGAGTTGTATACTAGGTTATATTGGTGAGGTTTATCATGCTGATTATCCCAACATTGCCCATTCTTCATCTTGCTCTGGCAATTATAGAAGGTGAGTTGTATATACATTGTGGCATGTTGCTAAAAGTGATTATACTGATCATATCATCTACATCCTTTGTTCTGCTCTGGCAATCACAGGAGGTGGGTAGTGCCTTGTTGAATGTTGCTGAGGGTGATCATGCTAATCATCCCATCTCCATTCCTTATTCTCTCTGGCAATCATAGTGGGTGAGTTGGATGTTGTGGCATATTGGCGAGAGTGATCATGCTAATCATTCCATGTTCATGCTTCATCCTGCTCTGGCAATCATAGGAGGTGAGTTGTGCATTGTGGCATGTTGGTAAGAGTGATTATGCTGATCATCTCATATTTATTCTTCATCCTGCTCTGACAACCATAGGAGGTGAGTTGTGCATTGTGGCATATTGCTGAGAGTGATCATGCTGATCATTCTGCCTCCATTCTTCATCCTGCTCTGGCAATCATAGTTGGTGAGTTATGCATCATGGTATGTTGGTGAGAGTGATTATGCTGATTATCCAATCTCCATTCTTTATCCTATTCTGCCAATCATAGTCTGTGAGTTGTACATTGTGGCATGTTGGTGAGATTGATCATACTGATTGTCATCTGTCCATTCTTCATTCTGCTATGGCAATTACAGTTAGTAAGTGATATATTGTGGCATGTTGCTGAGAGTGATCATACTAATTATTCCATGTTCATTCTTCATCCCACTCTGGCAATCATAGAGGGTGAGTTGTGGATTGTGGCTTGTTGTTGAGTGATCATGCTGATCATTCCATGTTCATTCTTCATCCTGTTCTGGCAATCATAGGAGGTGAGTTGTATATTGTGGGATGTTGTTGAGAGTGATCATGTTGATCATCCCATCTTTATTCTTCATCCTACTCTGGAAATAATAGAGGGTGAGCTGTGTATTATGGCATGTTGCTGAGAGTAATCATGCTGATCATTCCATCTCCATTCTTTATCCTGCTCTGGCAATCATAGGAGGTGAGTTATGCATTGTGGCATGTTGCTGAGAGTGATCATGCTAATCATCCCATCTTTATTCTTTATCCTGCTTTGGAAATCATAGAGAGTGAGTTGTGCATTGTGACTTGTTGCTGAGAGTGGTTATGCTGATTGTTCCATCTCCATTCTTCATCCTGCTCTGGCAATCATAGGAGGTGAGTTTTGCATTATGGCATGTTGCTGACAATAATTATGTTGATCATTCCATCTCCATTTTTCATCCTGCTTTGGAAATCATAGAGGGTGAGTTGTGCATTGTGGCATGTTGCTGAGAGTGGTGATCATTCCACCTTCATTCTTCATCCTGCTCTGGCAATCATAGAGGGTGAGTTGTGCATTGTGGCATGTTGGTTAGAGTAATCATGCTGATTATCCCATCTCCATTCTTTATTCTACTCTGGCAATCATAGGAGGTGAGTTGTGCATTGTGGCATGTTGCTGAGAGTAATCATGCTGATCACCACATCATCAATCTTCATTCTGCTTTGGAAATAATAGGATGTGAGTTTTGTATTGTGACATATTGCTCAAAGTGATTATACTGATCATTCCATCTCCACTCTTCATCCTGCTCTGACAATCATAGTTGGTGAGTTGTGCATCATGGCATATTGCTCAGAGTGATCATGCTAAGCATCTCATGTCCATTCTTTACCTTGCTCTGCCAATGATAGTTGGTGAGTTATACATTGTGCTATGTTGGTGAGAGTGATCATGTTGATTATCCCACATCCATTCTATATCCTGCTTTGGTCATCATAGAGGGTGAGTTATGTATTATGGCATGTTGCTGAGAATGATTATGCTGATCATTATATGTCCATTTTTCATCCTGCTCTGGCAATTATAGTTGGTGAGTTGTACATTCTGGCATATTGGTGAGAGTGAGGATGTTGATTATCTACATCCTGCTCTGGCAATCATAGTTGGTGAGTTCTGCATTATAACATGTGGTGAAGGTGATCATTTTGATCATTCTACATCCATTCTTCATCTTGCTATGGCAATCATAGAGGGTGAGTTGTGCATTGTAGCATGCTGGTGAGAATTATCATGCTGATTATTCCATGTCTATTCTTCATCCTGCTCTGACAATTATAGGAGGTGAGTTATGCATTGTGGCATGTGGCTGAGAGTAATCATGCTGATTGTTCCATTTCCATCCTTCATCCTGCTCTGGCAATCATAGGATGTGAGTTGTGTATTGTTGTACATTGGTGACAATGATTATGTTGATTATTCCATGTCCATTTTCATCATGCTCTGCCAATCATAGTTTGTAAGTTGTGTATTGTGGCATGTTGGTGAGAGTGATCATGCTGATCAATTTGTATCCATTCTTCATTCTACTCTCACTATCATAGTTGGTAAGTTGTATATTGTGGCATGTTGGTAAGAGCAATCATGCTGATCATTCCCTGTCCATTCTTCATCCTACTCTGCTGATCATAGGAGGTGAGTTGGACATTGTGGCATGTTGGTGAGAGTAATTATCTGATCATCCCATGTTCATTCTTTATGATGCCATGGAAATGATAGGAAGTGAGTTCTATATTGTGACATATTGATGAAAGTACATAATCAGGCTCATCATCCCATGTCAATTCTTCATCCTGCTCTGGCCATCATAGAGGGTGAGTTGTGTATTGTGGCATGTTGCTAACAGCAATGATGCTGATCATTCCATGTCCATTCTTTATCTTGCTCTGGCAATCAAAGAATGTGAGTTATGTACTGTAACATGTTGCTGAGAGTAATCATCTGATAATCCCATCTTCATTGTTCATCCTGCTGTGGCAACCATAGTCTGTGAGTTGTATATCATGGCCTATTGGTGAGAGTGACCATGCTGATCATTCCATCTCTATTCTCCATTCTACTGTGGCAATCATAGTCTGTGAGTTGTACATTGTGGCATGTTGGTGAAAGTAATCATGCTTATCATCTCATGCCCATTTTTCATGCTACTCTGGCAATGATAGTTGGTGAGTTGTGCATTCTTGCATGTTGGTGATGGCAATCATTCTAATCATCCATGTCCATTTTTCATCCTACTCTGGCAATGATAGTTGGTGGGTTGTGCATTGTTGGTGAGGATGATCATGCTGATCAGCTCATCTCTATTCTGCATCTTTCTCTGGCAATCATAGGAGGTCAGTTGTGCATTGTGGCATGTTGCTGAGAGTGATCATACTGATTATTCCATGTCCATTCTTCATCTGCCCTGGCAATCATAGAGGGTGAGTTGTGCATTGTGGCATGTTGGTGAGAGTGATTATGCTGATTATCCCATCTCCATTCTTTATCCTATTCTGCCAATCATAGTCTGTGAGTTGTACATTGTGGCATGTTGGTGAGATTGATTATACTGATTGTCATCTGTCTATTCTTTATTCTGCTATGGCAATCATAGTTAGTAAGTTATATATTGTGACATGTTGATGAGAATAATCATACTGATTATCCCACATCCATTCTTTATCCTCTTCTATCAATCATAGTTTGTGAGTTGTGCATTGTGACATGTTGCTGAAAATGATCATGCTAACCATCCTATATCCATCCTTCATCTTGCTCTGGCAATCATAGAGGGTGAGTTGTGCATTGTGGCATGTTGGTGTAATCATGTAAATCATCTCATATATATTCTTCATTCTGCTGTGACAATCATAGATGGTGAGCTGTGCATTGTGGCATGTTGGTGAAATTGATTATGTTGATTATTTCATGTCCATTCTTTATTCTACTCTGGCAATTATAGAGGGTAAGTTGTGCATTGTGGCATGTGGGTAAGAGGGGTCATGTTGATCATGTCATGTCTATTCTTCATCTTGCTTTGGCAATCATAGGAGGTGAGCTGTGTATTGTGACATGTTGCTAAGAGTAATCATGCTGATCATTACATGTTCATTTTTCATTCTACTCTGGCAATTACAGTTGGTGAGTTGTGCATTGTGGCATGGTGCTGAGAGCAATTATCTGATTATCCCATGTCCACTCTTCATCCCACTTTGGTGATCATAGTCTGTGAGTTGTGCATTGTGGCATGTTGGTGAGAGTAATTATGCTGATTATCCCATCTCCATGCTTCATTGTACTCTGGCAATCATAGGATGTGAGTTGTACATTGTGGCATTGGTGAGAGTTATCATGCTGATCATCCCATCTCCATTCTTCATTCTGCTTTGGTGATCATAGTTGGTGAGTTGTGCATTGTGGCATGTTGGTGAAAGTGATCATGCTGATTATCCCATCTCTATTCTTTATCCTGCTCTGGCAATCATACAAGGTAAGTTGTGCATTGTGGGATGTTGGTAAGAGTCATCATGCTGATTGTCCCATCTCCATCCTTCATTCTGCCCTGCCAATCATAGAGGGTGAGTTGCATATTGTGGCATGTGGGTAAGAGTGATTATGTTGATCATGTCATATCCATTTTTTATTCTGCTCTGGCAATTATAGAGAGTGAGTTGTGCATTGTGGCATGTTGCTAATAATGATCATGCTAATCATCCCACATTCATTTTTCATCTTGCTCTACCAATCATAGAGGGTGAGTTGTATATTATGGCATATTGTTGACAATAATCATGCTGACCATTCCATGTTCATTCTTCATCCTACTCTGCCAATCATAGGAGGTGAGTTGTGCATTGCAATATGTTGCTGAGAGTGATTATGCTGATTATTCCATGTCCATTCTTCATTCTGGTCTGGAAATCATAGAGGGTGAGTTGTGCATTGTGGCATGTTGCTGAAAGTAATCATGCTGATCATTCCATGTCCATTCTTTATCCTACTCTGGTAATCATAGAAGGTGAGTTGTGCATTGTGGTATGTTGGTGAGAGTAATCATGCTGATTATCCCATCTCTATTTTTCATCCTGCTCTGGCAATCATAGCCTGTGAGTTGTGCATTGTGTCATGTTGGTGAGAGTGATTATACTGATTATCCCATGTCCATTTATCCTCCTGCTCTGGCAACCTTAGGATGTGAGTTGTACATTGTGGCATGTTGTTGAGAATAATCATGCTGATCATTCCATGTTCATTCTTCATCCTGCTCTTCCAATCATAGGAGGTCAGTTGTACATTGCATTATGTTGTTAAGAGTGATCGTGCTGATCATCCCATTTTCATTCTTCATTCTACTCTGGAAATCATAGAGGGTGAGTTGTACATTGTGCCATGTTGTTGAGAGTGATAATTCTGATCATCTCATCTCCATTCTTCATCCTGCTCTGGTAATCATAGGAGGTGAGTTGTGCATTGTGGCATGTTGCTAAGAGTCATTATGCTAATCATTTCATGTCTACTCTTCATCATGCTCTACCCATTATAGGAGGTGAGTTGTGTCTTGTGGCATGGTGCTGAGAGTTCTCATGCCAATAATCCATGTTTACTTTTTATTTTTTTCTTACAATAATAGTTGGTGAGTTATTCACAATGATATTTTGATGAAAGTTGTTATACTAAATATATCATATTTGTTCTTTACTGCGGTGATTATAGATGGTAAGTTGTATATTGTCATATGTTGATCAAAGTAATCATACTAATGATATGTTTCTTATTTCTTATTTTACTCTCAACACTTAGTTGGTAAGTTATATACTATACAATGTTTGTGGGAATGATTGTGCTAATGATCCCATGTGTACTCTTCATCTTGGTTCAGAAAGTGAGTTGTCCATTGCAGTATGTTGGTAAAATTTATAATGTCTTATACATCATTTCATATTGGTCTTTTACCCTGATGTGGCAATGATAGTCTGTAAGTTATATATTGTAACATGCTGGTGGGACATACCATGCTAATGATTTCATGTTTGTTTTTATTCTGCTTTGACACTCATAGGATGTATGTTGTATATTTTGAAATATTGATGAGATTAATCATACTAATTATCTTCTTATCTTATGTTGTAATTATAGCCTGTAAGTATATATTCCACTGCAACATCATGATAAAATGCATGGTAACACTCTATTTCTCTTATTAATAGATGGTAAGTTTTCATGCTTTTTAATTTCATTATTACCTGACCAATCCTAATTATATATTTGTTTTATAATTTAATCACTGTTAGGTAGTTAGAATGGACCAAGTATACCACTTCTTTTATTTTATTTTTCATCCTGATATTTTATTATATGTACAGTCTCATATTTCTCAAAGTGAAACCCATATTCTAAAACTGAAATATGAGGTGAGCTCTCTGACCTTCCAGTTATATATTGAAATCCGATGAAACTCAAGATAACTCTTGCCACATGGAAGCAGGTCCTTGAGGCTGGCATTGGTATGTTCTAATGTCTTACACGTTTGTATTAGTAAATACTACTAATTTCTCATCATATAGATGTGCTTCTTATATTGGAGCATTCCTTCTATCTTTCTCAGCAATATGATCCCCAGCCACTTTTGTCTGCTGCTACAAAGTATAAATCATCCAGCATACCTGCAAGGGTTAAAGTAGCCATGAAGGAAATCTTCAAGAGATATGACAATGCATCTGAAGAGGAAAAGATAGATATGGTCTTAAATGTCATTCTTCAGAACTGTATGAGTAAGTTAAACATATATTTTAATATCTTCCCATTAATAGTTCTATTCTAGCAACTAAGTAACTCAGTGCTTCTGCCAAGGCCATGATATCAAACCATTCTGAAGAATAAGGTTGAATAACAAGGGATTAAAGGAAGATGGTTTAAAGCAAAGAACTCTCAGAAATATATGAAGTTTCTGGTGAGATTTCCATGTACATGATTGTTTCTTGAGCCTCCATGACTCAGAGGTGTTGAATAGTAGACTTAAAGAATTTTGTATTTAAAAGGTATTGATATCCATTTATTTATATTTGAAGAAAGCTATGAATAGGGGATATCAAAGATGATGTTTGTCTGATGCATTTCATCTCTCATTTTTCTGGAATGTACAGTGACCTCAAAAACCCTTTCCATACTAACCTAGACTGTGGTGCATGAAGCACACCGCCAGTTACTGTGGGAAGTTCGCTTAGCTTTGGTGGAGTTATAAATAGTACTCACTCTTGGCTACAAATATGCTCCCTGGGTCATGTGACTTTGTTCACATGCCATTGAGATACAACCATTTTAAAACACCCATGTCATGGAAAAGGTTTTTGAGCTTTTGAAATGATGACTAGGATCTCAGTCAAATCATTGATTACTTGTTATTGTTTGTTAATACAAACAAGGATATACATGTAAATAGTATATCTGAGTTCAAAAAGTTCACACACTTCTTGATTCTCAACTTCTATTATGATTAAGTCTCTCTCCCTCACTCAGTAAAATACCATCCTTTTTTTGCTTGATGCTGGCCACTCTGGTGAAGCCATTGCCAAGCAAACTGGTGTCAGCCCTTCTGCTATATCCAAACTTTGCTCCAAGAAGCATTTTGCCCTTTCCAAAGCTATTGGAGGTCATCCTTCCAAGCTTTCCCCTACCAATATTCACCATGCCCAGCACCTTATCATCTCTGGCAGAGCTGAAAATGCTGTTCAAGTGACCAAAGCTCTATCCAACATCATCAATGAACCTCTATCTGCCAGTACAGTTCATCTTCACTTGAAGAAATCTGGTATAAAGGCTGTGGTCAAGTCCAAATACTCTATTCTCTCTGCTAGGCATCACAAGGCTCATTTGGATTTTGCTTATGCCCACAAGGATTGGACTGTAGAGGATTGGAAGAAGGTAATATGGTCTGATGAGACCAAAATCAATCACCTAGGATCAGATGGACATAAATGGGCTTGGAAAAGGTCAGGTGAGGGGCTTAGTAATAGGCTGGTGGATGGAATCCTCAAGTTTGGAGGAAAATCTCTGGTGATGTGGGGCTGTATGACTTGGGAGGGAGTTGGATTTGCTTCCAAGATTGATGGTAAAGCACACCTGCAAGAAGGTCAAGGAGTGGCTAGAGGAGCAGGAATTTGATACTATGGGTTGGCCTGCACAGTCTCCTGACCTAAACCCTATAGAGCATCTCTGGGGATGGCTTAGAAGGAGGCTTGTAGAGTATGAAAACACTCCTAATGGGATTTATGAGTTGTGGGAAAGGGTTCAGATGGAGTGGGAGAGGATATCAGTTGAGGAGTGTCAGAAACTGATTGAGAGTATGCTTAGGAGGGTTCAGGCCATGCTTAAAGCAAAGGGAGGCTATACCAAGTACTAATAATATCCAAATACCCTTGTCAATTCAAAAGCTCAAAAACTCTTTCCATGACATGACTATTTTAAAATGGTTGTATCTCAACAGCATGTGAACTGATGTAGAGATCTGTAGGTCTCTACGGTCATAAACCACTATTCCAGCAGGTTTCACCATCGCCACATCATCATCCCTGTCGTTCATTTCACCCACTGTCCAACCTGGAGCTGGTCCTGTCCACCTCCAGTCCTATTCATCGAAGTCTGGTAGTCCAAGTAAGTCTGCCTGGTCATATACAAGACCGGTTTCTTGTCTATTCATCACCCCTTCTTTACTGGTCTTCTGAAGACCTTTTCATATGATTATGACACCATTTATATCACTCCGCAAGTAGATACATTTCATATTAGTTCATCCAGACTTGTCTGGACTATAAGTACCCTGTACTTAGGATTTCACAATCTAGTTTCCTTCATGTTGGATTCTCACCATGCCACTGTATCTGTCTGTATTGTCTCTGGCCCATCGCCACCATTGTTCATCATGTCCCCATGCTTTCTGCTCGTCATCGTTTCTACTCTGGACTTCCAGTCTTCTTCTGGACTACCTCCAGACTGTTCTTCCTTGGGCAGTACCCATTTGGGCAGGTTTCTCTGCTCTTCTCTTCGTAGTTGGACTCCTTTGGGATGATATTCATCTCCTTCAACCCACCTGCAGGCTCAGGACTACTCTTTGCTAGTCCTCCAAGTCAACTTCTCTGTTTTACAACTGGAGCCCACCATGAGGGGCCCACAGAAGTATTCAGAGGAATCCTCATTTACCGCCCAACTTTTACTTTGAAAATTTTACTAACACTATTCAGGATCCGATATCCCAATAGTTATATTTGTTTCAGCACATCACAACTGCCGCTGTCACCTGACAACCAATGACATCTCCCATCACCAAAATCTTTTACCTGAGCTACCTGAGCTCAGTTACGCCATAACCAACAAATTTTTCCATCACTCCACCCAGTCTTGTCGCTAACCCTGACCGCTGATCCTGACAGACCCTAATCATATTCAGGCAGATCTAGCCGCAGACAGAACTGTCTCTAGCTGCCAACAAATGCCAATCCATATTCGTCCATTCATGACATAGTTGACTGACAGCCAATCTGACAAGTCCAAAACTCTGATTCCCGATTAGGCTAATTGCGCCCCAGACGCAACTACTGCCATCAGGACCAGTATTAGAGTTTCAATAACCACTGACGAAACATCTATCCATCCCTGGCCCCTACCTATCAGCTGAAACTCAATCTCCACACCTGACCATCCTTTCAGTACCCACATCATCCACTACCAGTCTATACCCCATCTGCCAAACGACCTGGTCTACATCCGACATGTCATTGATCTCCTTCCAGATGCCACTTGGATTTCACCCAGACACTCCTAAATTCACTGGCCAATCTACCATTGCCCTACCACCCTTCCTGGCCAAAGTAGACCAGCTCGGAAACCTCGCCGCACTCACCAATGCCAAGAAAATCCAATATGTCATCTGCTATGCCAACCTCGACAAAGCCAAGCTCTGGCAGACATTAGACAAAGCTACCACTACCCCCGCCAACTGGTATGCTTTCACCCTTGCCATCATGAAGCTTTACCCTGGATGCAAAAAGAGTACCGCCTACCCTTCACTCCTTATCTGGTCACTGCCGTCACCGCTGTCAATACTGTCAACGCCATCACCACCATCACCACCATCACCACCATCATCGCCTCAACCTCCCACCTACCCTTTCACCAACTCTCTGTCGATCTCATCA
>JBBPLO010001348.1:0-10984 GCA_038089835.1 Retiboletus flavoniger | reverse complement strand
TGCCCCAACTCACCGATGTCGGCCCGCCAAGCTGAACTCAAAGCGGCCCTCCCAGCCGACTTCTCTGGGAAATCTGCTGACGCTTCCCGATGGATCAAAGCCATGAGGGCCTACTTCGTCTTGAATGACGCCCTATACCCCGATGAAGCATGCATCATGACCACATTAAACAAGATGCCCGAAGGAAGAGGCGCTTCCTTCGCCGAGTCCTGGTACGACAAGATGGCTGACTCAGCCATCACCACTGGAAAAACCTTCGCAGAATTTGTCACCAATTTCGAAACCACCTTCTTCCCCTATGACGTCAAAGCCAATGCCCGATTTGAACTAGCCAAACTCCACCAAAAGACCACACGGACCAGGGACAGCTTCCAACAATACATCACCGACTTCCAGAATCTAGCTGGAAAGTCCGACATTACTGATGAGATTACCCTCATCGACCACTTTGCCCTTGGGCTGGACCAACAGATCACCACCATGATCCTCTCCATGGCAACGGTTCCCACCACAGTGGAAGAATGGGTGACGAAGGCCAAAACCTTCCACGCTCAAAAGATGAGGATCCAAGCCCTTCGCCTCAGAAACACCCCCCCCATGTTCTCCTCCCCGAAATCCTCCCGTGACCCCAATGCCATGGACGTAGATGTGGTGAACCTAACCAAACTCACCCCCATAGAACGCGCCAAATGCATCAAAGAAGGACGGTGCTTCCGCTGCAGAATGACCAGACACAATGCCCAAAACTGTAGACACACCACTCCTAATTGCCCTCCCCCGCGCCCTCAAAATGTCCGAACCGCTGTCACCACCCCGGCAATCGCTGCGCCCACCCCAGTGCCCTCGCTTTCTTCCCTCCAGCAATACGTGAATTCCCTTCAAACCACAGGAAAAGATGAGAGCGAAATACTCTCCGTACTGAAGATGTGCTACGATGAATCCTCCCCGATCATCTCTACAGAGGAAGTTAACTCCATCAACTTCGCCAATGTTCAGAAGGCTAAGGATTTTTGAAAAGAGAAGTCGCCTCGATGTCCCCTTCTCTAGTCACACACCATGTACTCGTAGCTCCCAAAGACAATAGAACTCTACGACTTCCCATCTCTTTACATGGAATCATCGAAACCACTGCCCTCATCGACTCCAGAGCGACCGGAAACTTCATCGACCCATGGCTTCTATGCACCCTCCCCATCAAGCTAAAACACCTCGACCACCCCATCGTCGCCTACAATGTAGATGGAACCACCAATCACGCCGGAACCATCCAGTGGACGGTAAAACTCCCCATCACATGCAACGACTTCTCCTGCCACAAAACCCTTTTTGTCCTCAAACAAAAGATGCCCCAAGTCATCCTTGGACTCCCATGGCTAATCAAATGGAACCCTTTGATCAACTGGACCTCTAGAACCATCACCATTTCCGATGCTCATCCCCAAAGGGTAGAGAGGTCTCTTCGTGAGCACCCTCCCCAGAAGGATGACACATCCGAAATCAACAAAACCACCCTCTCTACGGAAATCGCCCTACGACTACCCCCCAAAGAAGTCCCGATCCCCGCCTTTTGCCAAGACTTTGCCGATGTCTTCGTGGAAGCCACCCATAACATCCTACCCCCACACCGCTCCTATGACCACACCATAGATCTTAAGGAATCGTTTGTCCCAAAAATCGCCAAGGTCTACTCCTTGAACCCCGCTGAAAAAATCACATGCAAAGAATTCATCGAGGAACACCTCAAAACTGGTTGCATCGTCCCCTCTAAATCCTCCCAAGCATCCCCTTTTTTCTTCATCCCCAAAAAGGACAGATCCCTTAGACCATGCCAGGACTACCGATACCTAAACAGCCACACCATCCGCAACGCCTACCCCTTACCCCTCATCTCCGACCTCATCGACGACATGCGCGACGCTAACTGGTTCACCAAGGTCGACATTCGATGGGGATACAACAACATCCGCATTCGACAAGAAGACCAATGGAAAGCCGCCTTTATCACCAAATGAGGCCTCTTTGAACCAACCGTCATGTTCTTCGGCTTCTGCAATGCCCCCTCCACCTTCCAAGCCTTCATGAACGACATCTTCGCGGACATGATTGCCGAGCGCTGGCTGAAGATCTACATGGATGACATCGGAATCCACACCAAAGGCACCCTCGACACACATCACGAACGCACTCGCCGTGTACTCCTACGACTACAAGAACATGGCCTGTCCCTCAAGATCTCCAAATGTACCTTCGACTCCCCCACTATGGACTATCTCAGATTGATCATCGGTCAAGGAGTTGTTCAGATGGACCCCTCCAAACTGTCCGCAATCTGCGAATGGAAAAACCCCTCCTCGGTCACTGGCATCTGCTCCTTCCTAGGATTTGCCAACTACTATCGAAAGTTCATCACCAACTACTCTAACATTGTCGCCCCTCTTACCCTCCTTACCCGCAAAGACCAACCATGGATATGGTCCCCCCTCCAACAACGCGCTTTTGACTCCCTAAAGTCTGCCTTCTGCTCCGCCCCTGTCCTCACTCTACCCGACGTCAATCGCCCTTTCTCCCTCATGACCGACGCCTCCCTCCTCGCAGCCGGCGCAGTCCTTATGCAGGCAGACACCAACGGCGACCTCCAACCTATTGCTTACTTCTCCAAAACTTTTGCCCCCGCCGAACAAAATTATGACATCTACGATCGAGAACTCCTCGCAGTCATACTCACCCTCTCTGAATGGCGCCAATACCTCCAAGGCACCTCACACCCCATCATCGTCATCACCGACCACAAAAACCTCTCCTACATCCGTGACCCTCACAAACTCTCTCGTCGACAAGCTAGATGGGCACTCTTCCTGCAGGACTTCGACATCCTTTGGAAGGTCCTACCTGGATCTAAGATGGGATCTGCTGATGCCCTCTCCCGTCTCCCACTCATCGATACATCCTTAGATAACATTGACGCCTCCATCGTCCCCGACCCTATTGTCATCAACACCATCGATCTCTCCCTGCTCGACCTCATCCACTCCAGCACCCCCTCCGACCCCCTGGTACTCCACGCTATCACACTCCTCGCTGATGGCTCTCCCCTTTTCCCCCGGTCCCGCCTTTCGGACTGGACCTATGACAATGGCCACCTCTTCTTCCGCCATCGAATGTACGTTCCCCCTTCTGCCCACTCCGCAGTCCTCCATACCATTCATTCCTCGCCCCTCTCGGGCCACATGGGAACCTTCCGCACCAAAGCTATCCTCGAACGCAACTTTTGGTGGCCAGGCCTCGCGACCTTTGTCAAAAACTTTATCGCCAGTTGCACCACCTGCCAACAGAACAAGGTCAACACCCACCCCGTACACCCACCACTCCTCCCTATACCCTCCTCCAGCCCACTCCCCTTTTGCCAATTATCCGTCGACCTTATCACCGACCTCCCCCTCTCCAACTCCTTCGATTCTATCATGGTCGTGGTCGACCATGGTCTTACTAAGGGGGTAATCCTCATCCCCTGTACCAAAAAAATCGATGCCGCTGGAGTTGCCCTTCTGTTCTTTGAAAACGTCTTTAAAAGATTCGGCCTCTATGACTCAGTCATCTCTGATAGAGGCCCCCAATTCGCCTCTGCTTTCGCCATTGAACTAGCCCGTCTCCTAAAATATGACATACGCCTCTCGTCTGCATACCATCCTCAGACCGACGGCCAAACGGAACGAATCAACCAAGAACTCGAAGTGTATCTATGCATCTTCTGTTCCAATAACCCCCATTCTTGGGCCTCCCTCCTCTCCTCCGCTGAACTCCACCATAACTCTGCCCCTCACTCATCCACTCAAAAATCCCCATTCTCTCTGCTCTACGGATATGAACCCCGGACCTTTCCCCCTCTCGGAAAAACGTTTATTCCTGCCCTCGAATCCCGACTCTCCACCCTCAACTCTGCCCAGAAAAAAGCCCTAGCAGCACACGAATCCGCCCGAAAAATCATGACCAATCGATCTTATCAAAAGTTCTCCCCATGGAAACCTGGAGATAAGGTATGGCTAGAAGCCACAAATCTTAAACTAAACTACCCCTCTTGAAAACTCGCCCCTAAACGTCATGGACCTTTTGAAATAACCCAGGTCCTATCTCCCTTATCATACAGACTCTGACTACCACCCACATGGAAAATCCATGACGTCTTCCACGCCTCACTCTTATCTCCTTATCACGAATCCCCTGCACATGGACCCCCCTTCCTTCTCCCACCACCTGACCTTATCGGAGTGGAAGAAGAGTACGAAGTGGAAGCTATCATTAATCACAAAGGGATCGGCAATCACCGGAAGTACCTGACCGCATGGAAAGGATACCCCTCGTCGGAAAACACCTGGGAACCAGAATCCAATTTACTACATGCCCGCCAACTGCTCTCTGCTTATAAACAACTCCACTCCATCTGAAACCTCATTGACACTAAAGACGTCGGTCTCCCCGTGAGTATCGCCTAGAGTGTCAATAACCCCAGTCTATGAACCCCTTGTCACTACTCTCATACGTCGACGATGTCCTCATCTTCTTCCACGATTCCCTCATCCCCCTCATCCACCTCCTCCCGCATCTCGTCTTCCTTACATTCGTGACATGTCTACCCGTCCTACTTGCCCGAACATGGACGACTCTCTCTATTCGGCGTCATCCTAGAAACACCCACTCTCGCCCTTGCCCTCGAAACCCTCCCTCTCTTCCCCGAAGATGAGACCACTCACGCCCTCATTCGCACTTATCATTCCGCATCCTCCACCTTGTGACTGGCGGAAACCCTCAACCCCCAGGACCCTGCTATACGCTTTTCCATTGATGAAACCCGACGCCATTCACTCTTGGCTTTATCCCACCACGGCTTCCACACCTTCATGGAAGCACTACCCCCTCCCCTTATCTACGTCTCCTTCAGAAGAATCTACGACTCTCTTTCCCTGGCACAGCGTGACCATTACATACAGTCCATAGAAGATCTCCTACTTTTACACCCTCATCAGGCCATCCTACCCACACCCCCTGCGTCTTTGACCCGCCTCGCAGAAAGACTCTCCTCTCCCCCTCCTGCGGACACCCCCACCATCGTCGCGTCTGATGAAGAAGACTCTACCTCCGAGTCTGACGAAGCCCCGGTCCCCATCCCCATACGTTCGTCTCACATCACTCCAGTCTCTCGGACTGAAGTCCAGTGGGTTCGCCTACCCAGCGGCGTTCATGTCCTGTCCTCCCCAACACGAGTCATGCCCTGAGCAGACAGCATTCGGCTCGCTCCCGCTTCCTTGGGAACTGAGTGCTTTCACTGCCGTCTTTGAGGTCACTATCAACAGGACTGCCCTACCTTCCAGTGCCCCCACTGCTCTTCCTTCGCCCCCGGCCACATTGCGACTCAATGCAACCGCATCCAGTGCGACTATTGTCGCAACTGGGGACATTCCGCCGAACTCTGTCCCCATCGTGAATGCGCTCTGTGTGCTCAGCCTGGGCATATCCAATCTCTCTGTCCGTTTAACACTGCTACCCCCTCTCAGACGAACGCCATCTTCGGACCGCCGGCTCTTTGAAGATCCCTTCGGGAGAAGAGGTTTGTTGATCGAGCCTGGGGCTCAATTGTACAATGGGGGTAATGTTACAATTTTCTTTCCTTCTCATCGAACTCTCCTTGTCGTAGTCTTTTTCCGCTTCTTCTCTTATCGGCGCGTCTTGTCTTATCGTCCCCGACAGGCCTATCTCCTTATCGGAAGGCCTAGATCTAGTTACCTTCGGTCTCTTGACCTCAGACACCATCTCTCCTAGTTAGGTTCTCTCGTGCCTAACCGTCCCCCTTTTACCCACCTTATCTCATGGTCCGTGCGCTGTACCAGTATTATAAATACTTCTTCTTACCATGTATTCCATATTCTTGATCTGCGCAATTCATGCATATTACCAAGTGTCACCCCGAGTCCCTCGTTAGGCTTTCCCCTAACGACCTTAGTTGTCCAAGAGCCTCTAAGACGTCGGTCTCTTCGTGAGTATCGCCTTAGCCACTCTAGTTCACCAAGAGACCTTGTTGGTACGCCTCACGTAACACCTGTTTCCCAGACAGAAATTCAGTGGATCCACTTACTCAATGGTGCCCATGTCCTCTCCTCTCCCACTCAGGTCATGCCTCATGCTGACAGCATTCAACTTACCCCTGCCTCTCCCAGCACCGAATGCTTTCACTGCCACCTTCAAGGTCATTATCAACAGGACTGTCCCATCTTCTGGTGCCCCCACTGCCATTCCCTTGCCCCCAGTCACATTACTACTCAGTGCAACCTCATCCAGTGCGACTATTGCAGCAACTGGGGACACTCCTCACAATTCTGTCCTCATCATGAATGCACTGTGTGTGCTCAGCCTGGGCATGTCCAATCTCTATGTCCATTTAACACTGCATCTGTTATGACTTAACCATCAGGGCAAGGAGGAACAAGGGTGTCTGGGCTGAGCATACTGGAGGAACACGACGGAACTGTCCCAGTGGGTTCTACTACCACGAGAGGAGGCTCACGGCTTTTGAAGGGCAAGAGAAGAGAGGTCAGACCTCAAGGTGGCTCCAAGGGGCAAGGGCAAAGAACAACCAGACAGGAGATGGTTATGGTATCAAAGTCAATGGTCAAAGTGAGGAATACAAGGTAGTCATACTACACTTATATACCAGTGCTAAGAGTGCACAGACCATGTAATATATATGGTGCGAGTCATAACTACATAAGGAGTCCATAAGGAGCACGGAAGAGGTATCTATAGACAAACAGTGATATGTCGATAAGCAGGCGTACCATGAGGAGCATATGATGGCCATCTAGGCCGAGAGGACTAGAGAGAGCGCGTGGAAGCGCTTGGATGTAGGTGAAGGCACGAGGAGTGCCAAGGCGATGGATAAGGAATGGCCGTCTAGGCCGAAGGGGTACGAGGGGATGCATAGTAGACGCATGGGCTAAGACAGGGGTACGGGAAGGTGCCAAGGTGAAGGATAAGGGTACACGTGGGAGGGACACGTAAGCTAGGATAGAGGAGGTCTGCAGGGAGTACCAGGACACGACAATAGGAGGGGACCGGGATATGCGGGGCGAGTACCAGTCGATAGTGAGATGCGGATTAGGCATAAGCATCACATGGTGAGGCACATAGGTCATGAGGGATGAGTGGTCATGTGAGGATCACATGGAGGGTCCTAGGGTGAAAGCTAGAGGGGACTTGGAGGTAGCCGAGGGCTAGGGGTAGGATGAGGGTATCTCCGAGGTAAGGGAGACCAGGGGTCACGTGGAAGTCACGGGGTCGTGGAGATCTCGTGATGGTCACAGGTGACTGTGGAGGTCGCAAGGAGGCGACGGGATGACGTAGTGCTGGAGGTAGCCAGGACTGGGGTTAGCTAAGGGTTAGCTAAGGGTGACTGGGTAGCCTAAGGGCTAGCAGTGACAAGGACAGGCTCAGAGGTAGCTGAGGGCTAGGACAGGGGACTGGATGTACCACTGCAGTAGCTAAGAAGAGAGGGGTACTCTCCTGCAGGGTCAACAGGGTGCATGGACGAGGGGCGAGGACATGTGACGAAGGGAAAAAGGCTAGGGGTACATGTGAGTTATAACAGCATCCCCCTCTCAGGCACATGCCATCTACAGCCCCCTGGCTTTTTGAAGATCCTTTCAGGAGAAGAGGTTTGTTGATCGAGCCTGGAGCTCAATTGTACAACAGGGGTAATGTTACAATTTTCTTTCCATCTCATTGTATACTGTTGGTAGTCTATTTCTTTTGCTTCTTCTCTTATCAAAGGATGCCATCCTATCATCCTCGTCATGCCTATCTGTTTATCAGAGGCCCTATCTCTTGTTACCTTCAGTCTCTTGACCTTCTTATCTCGGACACTGTCTCTCCTAATTAGGTTCTCTCATATCTAATTGTTCCCCCTCATTCCATAGTATTCCATGGTCCGTGTGCTGGAACTTGTCTCTATAAATAGTCATTGATATCTTGTATTCCTCATTCTTGGTCTGCGCAATCTAGCATACTATCAAGCATCATTCAGAGTTGCTTCAAAGATATCCTTTGAAGCCCACTTGTCTCCCTTGTGCCATCCCAAGGCTTCACCTTAGTTTGACTTGTTAAGACGTTGGTCTCTTCATGAGTATCGCCTTAACCAGTTGAGATTTCCTCAAGACCTTGTTGTTACACGTAGCGTACGAAAGAGGGCTGGAGAGTGACTCAGGTCGTCTGCAGGCGATACTCACTAAGAGACCGACATCTGGCAGAGACTTGGACAATGGAATTGACCTTAGAGTTGCTAAGGTTATTGAGGACTGTCAAGCACAGAGGTGACTCAAGAGATTACACTAATATTGCACAGATCAAGAATGAAGGAAATACAAGAGTAAAGACGTGGGTTTATATACTAAAGGGACTTCCCACGCACAGACCAGGTAACTAGGGGGATATTGGGGAAACGACTAAGCATGAGAGAACTTAGCTAGGAGGTAAGGGTCCATAGAGAGTGAAGCGGAGCGAAGAGGTTTTAGGGAAAACAAACTAGGGATAGCTTCGAAGGTCCTCCAATGAAGAGGTACACTTCTTGTGCTCAAGAGACACGGTGTCTCCGATAAGTGATAAGAGAAGTGAAATGCACAAGTAAAAGAAAGCGATGATGAGGAAAGAAAATTGTAACATTACCCCCTTCATATAATCGAGCCCCAGGCTCGAGTAACCAACCATTCCTATGAAAGAGGTCCTCCGGTGGGTGACCCAACTCCAAAGATGGCGCCCTGCTGGAAGGGGGATAGCACCTCAAATGGACAGTTACTGATGACGTGCCCAGGTTCGTGGCAAACTCCACAATTCCAGTGGGGGCAGAAGCATTCTGTATGACCCCAGTTGTCACAGTAGCCACATTGGAAAAGCACACACTCAACCGCGAGATGACCGGGAGCATAGAGGTGGCAGTGTCCACAGTGGTGGCGGGGGCAGTCCTGACGATAGTGACCCCACAGGCCACATTGAAAACAGGTGGTGGCAGGAGTGGCTGGGGTGGAATGGAGTATGTCTGGCTGTGGGTTAACCCAAACAGAGGAGGAGAGAATGGTGTTCCCATTGGGAAGACGGATCTCACGTGGTTCAGTGCAAACTGGAAAGGTGGGGGGTGGGGGAGGTTCGTCCTTGACGGTGACAGGGATGAAGTAGCTGACAAGGGGGGGTTCCTCAGGGGTGGAGATACGGATGGGGATGGGAGATTCCTGAGTGGGTTCTGGGGTCGGGGAGGAGGGGTAAGGGAAGTCAGTGAGTCGGTCGACAAGAGGTCTGGAGTGAGGGGGGGGAATGGGGAGAGGGAGAGGGCGAGGTTGGGAAAGAAGAAAGTTTTCTACGTTTTGTACGTACTGGTCTCTTAGCACGCGGGGGAGGGAAGAGAGTACTCGTCGAACTGTAGGAAAAATCAGGGTATGGGGGATTTCTTCCATGTAAATGGAGAACCCATGAAGGGACAGAGCTGTTAGGCAGTGGTGGAAGGCTTCATTCAGAGTGAAGTGTAAGGTTGGGTTGGATGGGGTTAGAGTTTTGGTGAGGCATTGGGCGGAAGCGATGGTGTGGTAAGTGCGGATGAGGGAATGGGTCACTTTGTCACTGGGGAAGCTGGGATGTGCTTCGATGCTCAAGGAGAGAGCTGGAGTTTCTAAGACGACAGAGAACAGGGAAAGTCTCTCTCGTTTGGGTAGGTATGAGGGGAAGGCGCGTTGGGAGTGGAGTATAGATCATGAGGACGAGGACGAGGAGGATGAGAGAGGGGAAGGGTTCCGAGAGATGGGTTAGGACATAGTAGATGAGGGGCTAGGCAAAAGGGGTGGAAGGTGTGTTTGGACAAGGCGATACTCACGGAGAGACCAACTTCTTGTAAACATTACCTAGACTTCTCAGAGGAAGTGGAGGCGTTTATAAGCTCGGAGGATTTCGGTAGCGTGATGAAGGTTTGATTCAGGTTCCCAAGTGTCTTCTGATTGTGGGTAACCCTTCCATGAGGTCAGGAATCGTCTTCTGGACTGTGGGCCTTTGTGACTGCGGATTACCTCAACTTCATATTCCTCTTCCTGGTTGATGATGTCAGGCAGTGGTTTTAGAAACGGGGTGCCGAAGGCCTGAGTGGTTCGGTAGGGAGATAGCAGAGCTGCGTGGAATGTGTCATGGATGTGCCAAGAGGGTGGCAGTCGGAGTTTGTAGGAGACCAGTGACAGAACATGGGTAATTTTGAAGGGGCCGTAACGTTTGGGGGCTAGTTTCCGTGATGGGAGATTAAGGCGGAGATTGGTCGCTTCAAGCCAGACCAGATCTCCGACTTTCCATGGAGAGAAGCTGCAGAAGGATCAGGAGGAAGTTACTCTTCGGGCTGATTCATGGGCAGCAAGTGCTTCTTTTCTATTTTCATCCAGCGTTGTCAGGCGATCTTCCAAGGCAGGGATAAAGGTTTTTCCAAGTGGGGGGAATGTTCTGGGTTCGTAGCCATAGAGTAGGGAGAATGGGGACTTCTGGGTGGAGGAGTGGGGGGCGGAGTTGTGGTGGAATTCTGCAGATGATAGAGCGTTTGACCATGAGTGGGGGTTGTTGGCACAGAAGATGCGTAGGTAGACTTCAAGCTCTTGGTTTGTTCATTCAGTTTGGCCGTCTGTCTGGGGGTGGTATGCAGATGAGAGATGAACATCGTACTTGAGTAGTCGTGCAAGTTCAAGAGCGAAGGCTGAGGCGAATTGAGGGCCTCGATCAGAGATGATTGAGTCATAGAGGCCAAACTGTTTGAAAACGTTATGGAAAAAGAGGAGGGCCACTCCTGCGGCATCAATAGTCTTTGAACAGGGGAGGAGCACTACTCCCTTCATAAGGCCATGGTCGACCACGACCATGATAGAATCGAAGGAGTTGGATGGTGGGAGCTGCTGAGGGTCTACAAGAATAGGTCATATTT
>JBBPLO010001347.1:0-10987 GCA_038089835.1 Retiboletus flavoniger | reverse complement strand
CTGGTTTTTTGCCTGTGTTAGGCATAACCACAACCATAATCAGTTATGGAAATTCCTAATATGAAAAAACCATAATCTTAACCAATCAATAACTGGTGTAACCAGATTGGTTTCAATCAACTTTGGTTAGTTAGCTAACCAATTTTAACAAGTCATTTCATAATGAAAAATTAGCATTCACCTTTAGATTTCAATCTATAATTTTGTTATGTAAATGTATAGTAAGCAACAAAACTAATATAATGTTTGCATCATTTTGATTGTGAAGTATCTTTTTCAGGTTACTCACAGTAAACTCTAGGTCAGTAGCTCTTTGTATTTGCTCAATATGATGCTTGGTTACTCAGAGTGGACTGTAGTATGCTCTTAAGTCTCCTATTTTATGGCTAGTCTACCCCCAAAAGCATTCTACACTTATCAGGTTATGAGCCCATTAAGTTGACCAGAGTGACACTGAGTCTGACCCAAATTGTTTGAGCTACATTGAGTCAGAATTAAATCAGATGGAATCATGTTACATCAATATTACTTTTTGCAATCTCAGCCCATAGTCTGATCATTCCTTCAACCCCTTTGACCCTTTGTCCTAGTCCTTTGAGTCTTCAACTGACCTTATCCAGGAACATTGACTCAATGTAGTACAAACAAATTGGATCAGTCTCAATTTCACTCTGGTCAACTTAATTCATGCCCGAGCAACAAGTGCACATTAGAGCACTTCAGGACGACCCCACTGCCATCTGGACAGTGCTCCAGAAGCTTTTCGTCCAGCAGAAGGCCAGCACATGTTTCATGGCCTATGATGCATTCTTCAGCATCAGAAAGCACCCTGAGGAATCCATTCCAGACCTTAGTGCTTGAGTTGAGCAGGCTATGTCCAGGATCCAGGAACTTCGTCCCCCATCTTTGACTTGGCAGCATTAGATGCTGAGTTGACCTGCATGGCCATGATGCATGCTTTGGGCCCTAACTACGCCCATTTCACCTCATCTCTCGCTCTTCTGATGGACCTTGACAAGAACAAGGTCAAAGTGGCCTTCCAGACCAAGGAAATCAATCATCGCCCTCATGCTGATGCATCTGCTGCTGGTGGCACCTTTGTGCTCTCATCCACCACTCCTGACTGCACTTGCAACCCTTCCTCACCCTGCAGCTTCTGCGATAAGCCTGGCCACTGCATGTGCAAGTGCTACTCGCTCCAACGCACAAAAGAGCATCATAAGTTGTCAAAATGTGGTGGAAAACACAGAAACCAGGCCAACGTGGCCTCTGCACCACCACCACCTGCAGACAGCAATACACCACCTCAGGATGCAGTAGAACATGCTGGAAATGCAAGTCTTCGTTCCAGTGATTCCTCTGATCCACTCTCACCACTCCAACTCAATGCTGACACTGATTGGAATGCAGATATGGGTGCCACTTCTTATATGATGCTCCATCACCATTGGCTGTGAAACTATACTGCCAAACGTGTTCCAATCAAGCTCGCAGACAATACTGTGGTTTATTCGGCGGGGATCAGTTTTGTGATGTTCCATCCAACTCTCAATGGAAAGAGGGGGAGAGCAGTTGAGTTTAGCAATGTCCTGAATGTACCCCAACTCTGCAACAACCTCCTCGCTGTCCTATATCTAACTCACCACTCGTTATTTGTTGTCCATATCAATGCAACACATCTTCTCTTTGCTTGCACTGGTGGACCTCCACTGTTTGTCACACCAATCAATGAGCACAATGCTGCATTTCTGGATGGTGTGACTGAGCCTATCAGTGAGTATGCAAATCCAGCGACCATTATACCACTCAACTTGTCCCTCTGGCATCGCAGGCTGGCACATCACAATGTATCTGATGTGAAGGCATTGATTCAGTGCAACCTGGTCACTGGATTGAAGCTTGATGTCAAGACTGCACCTGATCCAATCTGTGAGCCATGTATAGCTGGCAAGATGCACGCAAATCCATTTCACAGTAGCTCCTGGTGGGCTTCTTGACCTTTGGAACTTGTGCACACAGATGTCCATGAGATCCCACATTGCTCATTCTCTGGATTCCACTATTGGGTCACATTCATCAATGATTACTCAAGATACCGGTTTGTGCTGCCAATTTGTGCCAAATCAGACGTTTTTAGCGCATTCAAGCAGTTCAAGGCATTTGCTGAAAACCAGACCTAGCAGAGGATCAAAACCTTGTGAGATGACAAGGAAGGGGAATATATGAGTCACGCCATGCTTGAGTTCACCAATTCCTGTGGTATCCAGTGCCAGCACACAGTCTGAGCACATCCACAGCAAAATGGAGTCGCAGAGCATGCAAACTGTGTCTTCTCTGAGCACATCACAGCTATGTTGCAGGAATCGGGTCTTGCTAAGGCATTTTGGGGTGAGGCCCTTGCTGCACTTGTCCATGTCTGGAATTGTTGCCCCACATCTGCCCTTGATAATACAACACCTTATGGGCTTTGAAATGGCCACAAACCCGATGTCTCACATCTCAGAGTGTGAGGGTACACCACATATATACATGTGCAGAAGAACAAGTGCCCTGCACTTCACCCACACTATGAGAAGTGCGTATTTATTGGTTACCCAGATGGATACAAGGGCTGGAAGTTCTACAACCCTACCACTAAGCACACTGTCATATCTGAACATGCTGATTTCGACGAACGCCAACCCATCATTGCTCCAGTGTTACCGCAAGCCAACCAGCCTCCATCTGCCCCTGCAGATACTCCATATGTCCCCCCTGACTTGCCAGATGAATTGGATGCTGAAGAACCACCAGAGCTGCTGCCTTCTCAGGGGGAGCCTGAAGCCAAGGATGCAGAGGAACCAGCACCTCTTCCACTGCCAGCTACTCCACCACCAGCACCACCCAGACCTCCTAGCCCAGTTGGCATTGGTGCATGCATGCCCACAAGGAACTGCCAACCACCTCATGAGTGGTGGAAGCTGAGTCCAGCGCAAATTGCTGGTGGTGACCAGGACGATTCTTCTGAGGATGATGAAGAAGAGGATGCAGATGCTGTGCACTGTTTTGGAGTCAAGTTGTCACATCCAAGGACTTTTGCAGATGCAACACGCACAGAAGATGCTGCCAAATGGAGAAAAGCTGCTTTGACTGAATTAGAGGCCCACAAGATGAATGGCACCTGGATTCTGGTGCCCTGACCAAACAATCGACCTGTAATTGGTTCCAGATGGGTATTCACATGGAAATATCATGCTGATGGCTCATTTGAGCATTATAAGGGCCGTTTGGTCGCTCAGGGCTTCTCCCAGCACCCAGGCTTTGAATATCTTGAGGTTTTTGCTTCCACTGTGCATCTCCCAACTCTGCGCATCATTCTTGCCTTGGCTGTGCTCCACGACCTCCATTTATGGTCAGTTGATGTCTCCAATGCCTATCTAAATGGCGACATGGACTGCGGTGTCTACATGGAGCAGCCAGAAGGTTTTGCTCAGGGAAACTCAAAGGACACAGTATGTTTGCTGAAGAAGTCGCTTTATGGCACTAAATAGGGCAGAAATCACTGGAATCGCAAGATGTGCACCACTCTCAAGTCTATGGGCTTCAAACAGACCTATTTGGATGCTGCTGTGTATATCTTCATCCAGGGAGAGGTTTGCATTATTCTGCCTGTTTTCGTCAACAATATGACCTTTGCATCCAAGTCTCTGCCTGCAATTAAGCAGGCAATTACAGATCTCAGCAGCTATTTCAAACTACGTGATCTTGGACCTACCACTGAGCTCCTGGGCATCAAAATCGATTGCAATCGATCCAAGCACTCCCTCACTATCTCACAGCCGCAATACTGTGCTGAGATGCTTGCATGCTATGGAATGGCTGATTCGAAGCCAGTTTTCACATCCATGACTCCCGGACTTTGTCTATCCCAGGACCAGAGCCCCAAGACTGCCGAAGAGCGTGCTTTTATGCATACTGTGGACTATGGCAGAGCCATTGGGTCACTGCAGTATCTTTCCTGCACCACCCGGCCTGATATCGCATATACAGTTGGTTAGCTCGCTTCATTTACCTCTGAGCCTGGTGTTGCCCATTGGCACACAATCAAGCACCTGATGCGCTACATTAAAGGAACAATGAACTATGTGATCACCTATGCACCAGATCCCTCTCAGTCCCAGCCTTTCACGACTTACTGCGATGCAAATCATGGTGGTTGCAAGGACACTGGATGGTCCACTGGTGCTTATGTGGTCAAGATCAGTACTGGAGTGGTTTCCTGGATGTCCAAGTGCCAGTCCATTGTTGCTCTCTCCATGATGGAAGCATGGCTGCATGCAAGGCAGGCAAGGAGATTGTCTGGATGTGGAAGATGCTCCAGGAACTAGGCTTCCCCATTACTGCATCTTCCATGCTCTTCATGGACAACCAGTCCACCATCCAGATAGCCAAACATCCTGAACACCATGGTTGCATGAAGCAACTCAACCTGTCCTGGTTCTGGCTACGTGATGTGGTCGATCAAGGCTCCATTTCACCCACTTATGTCCCTACTGGCAAGATGCCAGCCAATCTACTCACGAAGGCCCTGCTGCGGCTGAAAGTAGAGGAATTCTATGCTTCTATGGAATTGGGTGCATTCAGGGGGAGCTAGGGCTGTGGGGAGATGCGCAATCAGGGGGGAGTGTTAGATGCAGTGACTCAACACTTGTAAGTCATGGATAGATGAGTCACACCTCTCCCACTGCGCCACAATTGTGGCATGCTGTTGTTATGTATCATTGTTATGACTGCATTGTGTATAATCCTGTGAGTCCACTGTCATTCTCCTTAGTTTCTGACAGTGGACTCCAGGTATGTCATTGTATGTCAACTACACAACATAGTTTCTGACAGTGGACTCCAGCTGCCTGATTTAGCTGTCTAACAGACACCGATTGGAATGCAGATACAGGCACCACTTCTCATATGACCCCTTGTTGTCATTGGCTGTGCAACTACACAGCTAAACGTGTCCCAATCAAGCTTGCGAACAACAGTATCATTTATTCTGCAGGGATTGATTCAGTAGTTTTTCATCCAAATCTCAATGGAAAGAGGGGGAGAGCAGTCGAGTTCAGCAATGTCCTGCATGTACCCCAACTCCACAACAACCTTCTTGCTGTTCTTTACCTAACTCGTCACTTGTCATTTGTTGTCAATATCAATGCAACACACCTTTTCTTCTCTTGCTTGGGTGGACTCCCACTTTTCATTGCAACCATCAACAAGCACAATGCTGCATTCCTCGATGGTGTGACTGAGCCCATAACTGAGTACATCAATCCAGCAACTACCACTCTGCTCAACATGTCTCTCTGGCATTGCAGGCTTGCTTATCATAATATATCTGATGTTAAAACTCTAATTCGGTGCAATGTGATCACTGGTATGCAACTCGACAGCAAGACGGCACCAATCCAATCTATGAGCCTTGCATAGTAGGCAAGATGCATGCAAATCCTTTTCCTAGCAGCTCCTGGCATGCTTCTCACCCTCTGAAACTTGTCCACTCTGATGTCCATGAGATTTCCCATCATTCATTCTCTGGATTCCACTACTAGGTCACATTCATTGATAATTACTTGTGATATCACTTTGTGCTGCCAATTCGTGCCAAATTGGACGTTTTCAGTGCATTTGAACAGTTTAAGGCATTTGCTGAGAACCAGACTGAGCAGAGGATCAAAACCTTGTGAGACGACAAGGGAGGGAAATATATGAGTCATGCCATGTTTGAGTTCACCAATTTCTGCAGTATCCAGCACCAGCATACAGTCCAAGTGTGTCCACAGCAAAATGGAGTCGCAGAGCATGCAAACTGTGTCCTGTCTGAGCGCATCACAGCTATGTTGCAGGAATCAGGTCTTGCTAAGGCATTCTGGGATGAGGCTCTAGCTGCGCTTGTTCATGTCTGGAATTGTTGCCCCACATCTGCCCTCGATGATGCAACACCTTATGAGCTCTGGAATGGCCACAAACCCAATGGCTCACATCTCAGAGTATGGGAGTGCACTGCATATGTGCATGTGCAGATGGACAAGTGCCCTGTGCTTCATCCACACTATGAAAAGTGCATATTTATTGATTACCCAGATGGATACAAGGGCTGGAAGTTCTACAACCCTACCACTAAGCACACATTTATCTCTGAACATGCTGATTTCGATGAATGCCAACCCATCATTGCTCCAGTGTTACTGCAGGTACCTCATATATCCCCCCTGACTTGCCAGATGAATTGGATGCTGAAGAACCACTAGTACCTCCTCCAGCTGCTGCCTCCTCAGGGGAAGCCTGAAGCTGAGAATGCAAAGGAACCAGCACCTCTTCCACCACCAGCTACTCCACCACCAGCACCATCTATACCTCCTAGCCCAGTTGGCATTGGTGCACACATGCCTGCAAGGAACTGCCAACCACCCCATGAGTGGTGAAACTCAGGTCCAGTGCAGATTGCTGGTGGTGACCAGAATGATTCTGAGGATGATGAAGAAGAGGATGCAGATGCCATGTGCTGTTTTGGAACCAAGTTGCCACACCAGAGGACTTTTGCAGATGCAACATGCACTGAAGATGTTGGCGAATGGAGAAAAGCTGCTTTGACTGAATTAGAGGCCCACAAGATGAATGGCACCTGGATTCTGGTGCCCCGACCAAAGAATTGACCTGTAATTGGTTCCAGATGGGTATTTACAAGGAAATATCATGCTGATGGCTCATTTGAACGCTATAAGGGCTGTTTGGTTGCTCAGGGCTTCTTCCAGCATCCAGGTTTTCAATATCTTGAGGTCTTTGCTCCCACTGTGCATCTCCCAACTCTGTGTATCATTCTTGCCTTGGCTGCGCTCCACAACCTCTATTTATGGTCAGTTGATGTTTCCAATGCCTATCTAAATGGTGACATGGACTGCAATGTCTACATGGAGCAGCCTGAAGGTTTTGCTCAGGAAAACCTGAAGGACACAGTACAGTGGCTCAAATAACTGTCCCAATGTTTGGGTGTTTTTTATTAATTGCAATATTCTGACTCAACACTTAGTCCTAATCCTTTTTCATTGGTGGCTGATAGAAATCCCTTGCTAATGGCTACAAATCGGTGCCTTAGTAAAAATATTTGGATAAGGTGTGATGAAATGGCAGCCCAATTGAAATGACAACTTACTGGGACAGTTGTTTGACTTTGTACAAAATGGAGTATTTAATACTTGGTATGACCTCCCTTAGCCTTAATAACTGCTTAGATCCTTCTATGCATGCTTTCTATCCATTCCTGACACTCTTCCATAAATATTTCCCCCCATTCAACTACCACCCTCTCCCATAATTTATGAAATCTTGTAAAAGCCTTTTTACAGTCTAAAAATATCTTTTGAAATGATTCCAAGTATTGTCAATAGAAATGAGGTTTTGAGACTGTGCAGGACAATCCAGAAGCTTGATTTCTTGGTCCTGAAATCAGATTTAGACTGTTCTGGAGGTGTCCTTGGGATTATTATCCTACTAGAAAATGACTTTATCTTCAGGAATTCCAGATTTCTCCATGCTCTGTAGTATTCCTTCCTCCAAAATTGCCATATAATATTTAGCATTCATCCCCCCCTCAGTCTCCCTCAACATTCCCATACCATTCCACCCTATACAGCCCCATATCATCAATAAATCTTCTCCTCTCTTTAGAAGTAAGTACCTTTCCCATCATTTTCCACACATACTCCTGTCCATCTGACCCAATTCTATTAATTTTAGTCTCATCTAATCAAATAACCATCTTCCAGTCCTCCACAGTCCAATTTTGGTACTTGAGAGCAAAGGCCAACATTTATTTCTTATGGGTGGCAAAGAGAAGGTTTTTCTTTTCTTTACTGCAGCTTTCAGTGAGACCTCCTCTAGAGCATTTCCCACTGGATGTAAGAGAACAGGACTGCTGATTATGGCATTCATAAAATGAGTGGCCTACACTGTATTTTTGGCCTTTCCAATAAGAATTTGTTGGATCATAGCACATTTGTTGGTAGGAGAAAGGTTGAAAGAACAGCAATCATGGTGATTTGATTTCTCTGATGGGATTTCCTGAAGGACCCTGGCCACAGTAGACTTCATTATGCCAGTTTGGGATGCAATTTTCCACCAGGAGCTATCAAGAAAAGCAAGAGAGATGATATTATTCCTTTGACCAGCAAAGAGATGTTTCAGGGTGGGAATGAGGGAATATACCTGTGATAATAAGGTTTGTCTATGCTGTATCATAACTGCTTACATAACTGTGACATAATATATCCCTTACCTAAGTTATGTAACCACCTTACAGCATCCTATAGTCAGATATATGTAATGAAAGTTCAAAGTCAAACAACTGTCCCAATAAGGTAGCATTTCAATTTGGCTACCATTTCACTAGATCCTATCCAAATATTTTGACCAAGACACCAATTTGTAGCCATTAGCAAGGGCTTCCTTTCATCCACCAATAATAAATGGTTACAATTATGTGTTGAGTTGTAATATTGCAATTAGTGAAAAATACCCAAACATTGGGACGGTTGTTTGAGCCACTGTATGTTTGCTGAGGAAGTCGCTTTATGGCACTAAACAGGGCAGAAATTGCTGGAATCGCAAGATGCGCACCACTCTCAAGTCTATGGGCTTCAAACAGACCTATTCAAATGCTGCTGTGTATATCTTTGTCCAGGAGGAGGTCCACATTATTCTGCCTGTTTTCATCGACAATATGACCTTTGCATCCAAGTCTCTGCCTGCAATTAAGCAGGCAATTACAGATCTCAGCAGCTACTTCAAACTACACAACCTGGGACCTACCACTGAACTCTTAGGCATCAAAATCGATCACAATCAATCCAAGTCCTCCCTAACCATCTCACAGCTGCAATACTGCACTGAGATGCTTGCACACTATGGAATGGCTGATTCCAAGCCAGTTTCAACACCCATGACTCCCGGACTTTGTCTATCCTGGGACCAGAGCGCCAAGACTGTGGAGAAGCATGCTTTTATACACACCATTGACTATGGCAGAGTCATTGGGTCACTGCAATATCTTGTTAGACAGCTGGATAGGGCAGCTGGAGTCCACTGTCAGAAACTATGTTGTGTAGTCAACATACAATGACATACCTGGAGTCCACTGTCAGAAACTAAGGAGAGAGACAGTGGACTCACAGGATTATACACAACACAGTCATAACAATAATATATAACAACAGTGTGTGCCACAATTGTGGTGCAGTGGGAGAGGCATGACTCATCTATATGTGACTCACAAGTGTTGAGTCACTGCATCTAACACCAGATCCTGTCTGTGAACCTTGTCTGGCTGGCAAGATGCATGCAAATCCCTTTCCTTCATCTCAAACTCACAGCTCTCATCCTCTGGAACTTGTTCATACTGATGTCCACCAGGTTGTGCACCCCTCTGTGTCTGGCTATTGCTACTGGATCAATATCATTGATGACTACTCAAGATATTCAAGATGTTCAAGGCATTCACTGAGACCCAGTCTGAGTGCAAACTGAAGACACTGTGCAATGTCAAGGGAGGAGAGTATATGAGCAATGCGTTTGCAGATTTTACCACTCACTGTGGCATCATGCATCAGTCAGCACACCACTCGAGCAGCATGCTACATAAATCAGGCCTACCAACTTTATTTTGGGGTGAAGCGCTGGCTGCACTTGTGCATGTTTGGAATAGATGTTCTACTGCCACCCTTAACAATGGCACTCCATATGACAGCAAATTCAGTCCAAGCTTCTTAGGATGTCATTGAACTCGCAAACAGAAGTGCTCATTCCAGTAACCCCTCATCATTGTCTCTGTTCCATTCTAATCTTAATTGGAATGCAGACTCAGGTGCCACTGCTCATATGACCCCTTATCACCACTGGTTGTGCAACTATACCCCAAAATGCATGCCAATCAAGCTGGCTGACAGCACTACATCTTACAAAGCATGCTTGTGTTAGATGCAGTGACTCAACACTTGTGAGTCACAGATAGATGAGTCATGCCTCTCCCACTGTGCCACAATTGTGGCATACACTGTTGTTATCTATTGTTGTTATGACCATGTTGTGTATAATCCTGTGAGTCCACTGTCTCTCTCCTTAGTTTCTGACAGTGGACTCCAGGTATGTCATTGTATGTCGACTACACAACATAGTTTCTGACAGTGGACTCCAGCTGCCCTATCCAGCTGTCTAACAGCTTGATTCATTGTCAATATTGATTTTTGCCATATGATATTCTCTTGCCTGCTTGGGACTGGGGCCCACACTTTGTTGCCACCATCTGAGACAACAATTCTGTGTTCCTCGATGGCTTCACTGCATCTATCACTCAGGTTGCTGCTTGTCCTGCCACATCTTTGCCACTTGATCTGTCCCTTTGGCATTGAAGGTTTGCCCATCATCATATTGCTGGTGTTAAGGCATTGTATGAGCATGGTTTGCAGTTGGATGGCAAACCTGCACCTGATCCTATCTGTGAACCTTGCCTGGCTGGCAAGATACTATTATATTTGTTGATTTCGCACTCTTTGGACACTTTACCATTTTGGATCCATGGGCTTCATGCCAACCCATTCTGATGCAACTGTATATATCTTTACTCACCATGATATCCATATCATCCTACCTGTCTTTGTCGATGATATGACCTTCACTTCGAAGTCCTTGGATGTGATCAAGCAGACACTGGAGCAGCTGTGCAAGCATTTCAAGATCCACAACTTGGGACCAACTGTTGAGATTTTGGGCATTAAGATTGACTGCAACCATGCCATTTGCTCCATCACTCTCTCCCAGTGCCAGTATTGCATTGAGATGCTTGCATGATTTGGTATGGGCAATTGCACACCTGTCAGCACCCCTATGGACCCTGATCTGTCACTATCTCATTCTCAGTCTCCCCAAACACCTACAGAGTCATCATTGATGCACTCAGTCGACT